>JAVSBV010073966.1:0-10181 GCA_033117975.1 Parotocinclus spilosoma
CACGTTCTTTGGTTCGATTAAGCGGAATGGTGGTCCGAATAAGCGAATAACATTACACGTATATAATATAATTTGTTTCGGTACTTTAGGATTTGGTCCGAATAAGCGGCTGGTCCCATTAACCGGTGGTGTATCCCAAAATGAAATATCCCCTAATTTTTGTGAGCAGTGTATGAAATTGTGTTCTGGCAACATACCTCAACTTTCTTAGAACATCTAACATCATCACTTTATCCCCTGTAGTATTATGTATTAATATACCTGTATTTTTATTTTTAATATTTGTGTATAGTGTCTTCTTACTTCATGCTTATTTTTTGCATTGATAGGTTGCTCCAAATCTCATCTCGTTATTCTCGTACAATCACAATAAAGATATCTTATCTAATCTTATGTTTCAATGTTCAAGCATGACAAATGACACGTGTCATATTCTTATAGGTACTCCCCTTTTAAAGAATGTCGGACCCACAATATTTAGACTTTACGATTGGAATCCGACAATAAACATAAATACACATGAAGCAGAAACAATATTCTGAGTTTTATTTTCATGCATAAAATGGACAGTTTGTGACATAGGGAGTCACGTGCCAGGAGTGATGAGAAACGTAGTGAGGAAAGGCTGTGGTCTCTTAATAAAGCTTGTAATGTTTATGTTTGCCCAGATTAAGTTTAAAGTAAAAGTTTTAAACATGATTAAGTTACTCTAAGCTCTGCAATCCTCTCCAGTGCCTGGCAGCGCATGACGTTGGGAGTCATGTGGAACAAGTGATGAACGCTGGGAAACGTTTTTGTGTGAAAACGATCATACAAAAAGACATTCACTTTGTCATCCAACTAAAGTATTTCTGATTCTGATGTCAGCTTTTTAACCAGTGATGCAGAAGTATCTCACCTGGAACTCCCACACACAGCAGTAAGCTGTAGTAGATGATGGCGATGTAGCCGAGCATACACTCTGATCTTTGATAGTCATTGTTGTTTGACTTGTCCTCCTGGTTGCTGGACAAGGTGTCATTTTGCCAGTTGATCATGGCCCTTGAGATACTCCTGAAAAAAGATAGATAATGGGCAAAGACAGGGTAATGTAATGTTTGTAAAGTCAATACAAAATAATTCTAAGAGAACAATTCTAAGAACACAATACGACTATAATCCTGTAAGGATTTGTTTTAGGTAAAACCACAAAGCATCATAAGGAGTCTTTTATTTAAATGAAATATGTACGTTTCAGGCTTCACTTCACTTGAATGCCAGTGTGGAGAAGAACTTTGATGTTTGTGTTTCTTTAATCTTGTGCAGTGGGTCCAGTTGTGACAAGCTTGTGTCTCAAAGAGTATGAAGCCTTGAGCAGGGTTTGATTTTTTTAACATTGCAGGCAAGCATAAGTGTTTCTGATGCAGGCAGTTACAGAGAGCCAGTGAGGAGAACACAGTACTGAAGTGACATGAGAAAACTTGGGTAAATAGAAACCTATCATGCTACCTATCATGCACACCCATGGGAGGACCAGCCAGAAGAGCACTGCAATCATCTAGTAGAAAACTGGACAAGCACCTGAGTGACCTCCCTGGAAATAAATATGCATATCTGTCCAAAATTGTAAGGATTCATTCCTTTATTCACTTTTTTATCTTTGTAATTCTAGACAGGGTCAGTGGAAAGCTGCTGCTCAGCTTACAGGGCAGAAGCAACCCTAGACAGAGTTCCAAATTTTAACTAAAAAATGTCTTAACCATTTCTTTTAATTGTAACTCTAAACCTACTAAGTGTCAAACAAATGGTGATTACGTCACATCTTCACTGAGATCTTCCAGACTGAAGGTGGTAAATCACTGCAAAAAATGGTTTTGGAGACTTTTAATACAGAAAAACCACGAGGAACAAAAGCAGTTTATCCCATTTATAAGTTCAGTTTAGCCTTTGGAGTTAATCTGTATGGAGTTTGCACATGGCCCGAGTATTCTGGATTATTCTTTTTATTGATACTGTTGTGACATTAAATAAAGAAATAATTTAGGAAATGTAAAGCATCTCTTAAACAGCAAGGCTTTAGAGCTTTAATAAATGCAGTGATGTACTTATTGAAAGTGGTCTGAAAAGAGACAAAGAACTGACTGGGGGTTTGGTCTTGGCACCCAAGGTGATGTGTGAGAGCAAAAAATCTGTTCCCCTCTGATCCAAATGGACAGAACAGCTAGAAATGCCCAATCCTGCTTCCGTAATGTTTTAAGTAAAATCCAGTGTACATTATGTTCTATGCCTGTACAGACATGGGGTAAAGAGAGGATACAGGCCACATTGTTAGGGATAAATAATTATCTGCATGTAAATGGGGTTAATTTTACAGTCTACATATTTATTGCATTCAAAGAGGAAGGAAGTTCCAGAGAGCCAGTAAGGAGAAAGCAGTAGTATGGTGACAATAGAATTTTTGGGTAAATAGAAAAACAGACATGCTGCTGCATCCTGAATCAGTTGCAGGGGTCTAAATGCACCCATGAGAGAAGCAGCCAGAAAAGCACTGCAATAATATAGGATAAGGCTGAACAAGCACCTAAGTGGCTTCCCTGGAAAACATATCCATATTTATATGAAATTTAAATTCTTCTTTTATCCTTCATAATATAATGCCTAGTGTATGTAATTTACAGCCTACAGCTTTATTGAATTCATAGTTTAATGTAATGCGTTCTTAATAATAGCAGGTGATGAGGACCTTGGCTCAGTCCTCAGACTCAGCAGTCTATCTTCAGACAGCAACATTATTTGAACCATTTATCAGTCACAAATACATAACCACATCACGGAAAATCCCGTCTCCTCACCTTTCTTTAATTGACCCAGTTCTAATGGATGGTTTGTTTTCCCAGTGTTAATTCTTAGTGAGTTATGTTTCTGCATTTGCCAGAGTGTATAGATAAGGTGATTATGCATTACATGGAGCCAACACTCCTCCAGTGTGCTGATTGCCACAACAAACAAGAATCATTTAAACAGAACGGCACCAAATAAAAAGCTAGTCAATTTCCATTTAGACATGCAGATAAGATGTTACCTAAATTTATAGCTTGAAAACAATACGTTTTCATGCTTTGGTCGACAGCTTTACAGACAGATGGAGAAATCGAAGGAGCATCAGCAATCTCTCTGCTGTGGTTTAGTAATTAGTTTTCTGTTTTAACCCCACAGGGCAGAAGGTTGTATGTGAGGAGCTTGATTGTGAATCCGTTTAAATATTTTACAGTGCCAATGGAATTGAGAAAAATCTATATAAAAGAGATAGCTTTCAAAATAATTTCCACTGCCAAAAATACATTGGGGTGGCATAAGTAGCTAGATCTTTACCAAGCCTAAAACAGTGTGGGATCAGTATCTAGATCATTGCCCAAACTGAAATGATGTGGAATCGGTACCTAGTGCCTAGATCCCTGCCCTGTGGGTTAACAGTGAAATGTGATTTATGGACTCCATTATGCAGAACAGAAATGTGTCCTTAAATGGTTATTCCAGTCAGAAGTGGTAGTTCAGCCCAGACCTCTTTATTAGCATCAATATGTCCTTCGGCACTAATGACCAGTGACTGAAGTGTTAGTGGTGGCATTACTCACACACGTATGCTTAATGTCACCACACAAAGTAATAACGTGGCAAATCTCTGCCAGCATGGTTTAACCCTTATCGTGTTTACGGCTTTGGAAGGCCAATTTACACATCTATCACACATGAAAATTGTATTATTGCAGCGCAAAGATTTCACAGCGTGCCTAGCTGCTGCTTGGGAACAGGAACATGCTGTAACTGCATAATCCAGAGGGAAATCTTAAAAGGATATTCGGAATTAGTTCCTGTCTCCTGACATCTGGGTGGCAATGGAATATTGTAGATTAACTTGATGAATTCAGTTCTCATACACTCATATGAAATTCCCTACGGTGCATTTGGCTCAGTATTGCAGATTGTAAAGGCTTGCTGAGGTACGTCCTAGTGGGTTCCTGTTTTGCTTTTGAAATCCACATGACTAAACTTCTCATACATTGGCCAGCGCACAGTGACCGTTTATTGCAGGGTCAAGCATAAAACTCAAAACAAGATGTAAAGGGTTTGAGAACATCTCTGAAATCGGGAATGGACTGGGGCAATGTTTTCATAGCTCTGCACCAGTTTACATGTGGCATAAGTATTTAAGCAGGAAAGCAATGTCTTAAACATGGGAAGAAGAGTTCAGATTCAGTTTTGTATTTGCAGCTGTGCACCCTATGCACTGCTTGGTAATTTAAATTCCTCTGGGAATCGCTACTGCGTGACAATAAAATAGTTTGAGACCTGTAAAAAATTCTCTTTCTATTGTTAATACACTAGGCACATATATTAATGGTATGAACAAGGTTTAATAATTATAGACCCATAATTAACTATAAAAATATAATATCTAGGTTACAACTACTGTTATTTTTCTGAGCAAAACAGATTTGAGGGTGTAAAGCCAGCAAAAGCAGGCAATGATTGCTAGATTTAGTCCTCCTTTTTCACAGGCTTCTTAATTATTTATTGTGGTTGCGAATGTCTGAAACAATAGTCGTGCTCAAGGGCATTGGCATGAGAATTCAGTACCTTTTGTGATGAGAAATTAAGTGACTGAGTTTTCGAGGTAAAGTTGAAAGATTTTCTATATGTTTATGTTGCCTTTTCAGCCATATTTATACATGAAAACGTAATATTTTTTAACAATCAATGCAAAGCATTCAAAGTGTCTGTATTTAACAAATGTACCTAATTATAATTGCACTCACAAAAATTAGGGGAGATTTCAAAATGAATAGGAAGAGAATCCCACAAGATCATAGACAATCTGATCCTGTCCATGCTCCATCACTGTCAGTGTGTTTTGGCAGTCTTGCGTGACCATACACCCTACTGAACAGTCAATGTGGGGGCACTCTCATCCAGTTTAACATGCTTCTGTTCACCCCATAAATATAAACTTGCTACTTAATCAATAGAATTGAGTTTGCTTCTCATTTGCATAATCAAGCAACTTTTCCTGAATTTTTATCTGCTTTTCTGAATAACTTGTTTAATGCTTATTTTTAAATTGCTTCAAATTAATTTGGAAATATTTTTGTGAGCAGTGAAAACCTGTGAGTGGCACAGGGACATCTAAAGCAAGAACTGTTGACACTGCTGTCTTTCTTAATAAAATGAAGGAATACCCACAACTTATAAAGGTGTGGGAGGTAAACAAGTTAAGAAGGTGCGGCTATTAGATTATTAATAATAAAAAAGATAATTATTAATAAATTAATAGTTAATCTCATTCCCATGCCTTAATTTTATTAAGAAGGGTTGTCACTCTTATTAAGATGCCACCACTACCAGGGTTCAATAAAAAATTGGCATGCACACCAACATTAGATTTGAATTTCACATTGTCCATTAGGAAATAAAGTTCATGGACTCTGCCATCTTTATTTGGGTACTTTATTTCCTGGGAACATAATTTAAGCACATGACTTGTATAATCTAATTGATCTTGTCCTGCCTTCAAGTCCTCCTCCAAAGTTAGGAAACGATCCCGCATCCGGCTTCATTTCTTTGAGACAGCCAACCATGTCTGCATTGCCAAGACTAAACCCTTTATATTTTTTCAGTTTGTAATTCTGACTTTGCAGCAATCTTTAAAGAACACACGTTTTTATTGTACGCTTTTATTTCGAATTTCCTGAAAAAACACATTTCAACGTGCATTGTGTGAATGATAGTCACCAGCTTAAAATGAACCCTCATGATCTCTTCACTCCGAAGGCACTTCATCATGAAACATCATTCATCAATAGCTGATAACCATATGGGATAACTTTTGTAAACCTTCATCACAGTACATTCACAAATGCCACTTAAATTACTCCTCTATTTTACTGGGCTCTGGGGAATCTAGGCTGGAACATATGGTGGGAATGTGTATTGTGGTCAGACAATCAGTATTTCATATATTTTTTGGAAGAAATGGAAACCGTGTGCTCTGGGACAAGAACAAAAAGGGTCACCCAGGCTGTTATTATCAACCAGTCTAAAAGCCAGCGTCTGTTATGGCATGGGGTTGAGTCAGTACCCTTGGTAAAGGTCATTTATACGTCTGTGATGGCAGCATTAATGCAGAAAAGTACTTTATAGCATAGAGAACTTTAGAGCAATATCTTTTCCAGAGATTACATTTTTCAACAATACAATGCAAAACAAGCCAAATCAGAAAAAAATACTGAAATATATAAATTTAGATTCAATCTTTTTTTGAGGGACATTTCAAATTATTATAATTTGGGATTGTAAAATGGCTTATTTCCAACATCTAAATACTACATATAGCACCAACATCTTGACTAAAATAAAGCACTGACAAGTGAAGTCATATATCTGAAGCGCTACAATTTCTAAGGAGAGAAATCCAGCATCCAGAATGTGACCTATGGATTCATGGCATCCTCTGTTAATGTGACATAACACAGGCGGTGGAGTCGAGGTGTCACGTTGCTGTCTAAATTTCAGCACAAATCACTTTGAAACTGGAATGTTTTGAAAGTCTTTTGGTTGGAGGATATAAATAAAGAGAAGATAATGTCCTGTTAAAATAAATCTGTCATCTTAATGCTTACTTGGCCCTCGTTTTAGTTAGATTTATGGCAGCATAGTCAAGAAAAGGAAATGAACATAGTACAAAGACACAAAAAACAAAGAAGTTAAGGAAATAATCTATAGAGACAATGTTTATCCCATTTAACAAACATGTTCCGCTTCAGTCTGTTTCCTGTAACCTCATTATGCTCAGTAGAAGAACGACTGAAGTCTTAACCTTCCCTTCTGCCGCAACATTGCTCCAAGTAAACACATATTTCATAGTTTGTCTGTTATGCTTGAAAACACTGCATATACAAATACAGACAGAATATAGCTGCTTAAAATTCCTACAGATTCTTGATTAAATGTCATCAGCGCACTTTATTATGTGTACATAATCAAACTCACAAAGCAGCACATGATCTACATTTTTGACTTTTAAAATGAGTGAATTTAAACTAACAGGTAAACAAGATTCCAAGTTCATCTCGTGTTTTGTTTTACTAAACAACCTATAGTTTGTGTCTTGGAACCTGCTCAGACTGACATGAACATTGACTCTTTATAGAGACTTGCTATTGCATTTACTACTGAAGTTGTCAGAATCAAGTGGGCAATAATTACAGTTAAGTTTGTAATGTAAATGCAGCTTCTGGTGAGAGCAAATATTTGGATTAAACATTCACCTAGTATAACATTGTGACTGGTATAGAAAATAAAGAGGCCTTCTTACCCTCAAGGCCTGATGCTGGTCTCCATGTGTGAACTGGGGGGTCCAGGGTCCAATTATTGCCTGATTCCCTGCCAAGAAATCCAGGTAAAAGATGAGAATAAAGATAGAAATGGAGACTGAAGGTTCGCAACCAGTAGGGACATCACTGCAATCAGGCAGCCAGCAAGTGAGAAGGGGGAAGAGGAGAGCTCTGGGGAGGAGAGAGTGTGAAGAGATGCAGCGAGGGATGGGCCAGAGAGGGGTGTGAACAAATAGGGTTGACATGTGTAATAAGAAAAGGAAAGGAGGGAAAGAACAAAAGCAAACAAAGGAAAGACACTGAAGTCAATTACTTTGTTTATGTTGAAATGTTTAGTTTCATATGTCTATGATTTATTATTATTATTATTTTTATTTATTTATTTATTTATTTATTTATTTATTTATTATTAATAGTAGTGGTAGCAGTAGTAGTAGTAGTTTTACACAGACCTCCCTCATTCTTCTTTTTCTTTGCAGTTCAGCCCTACCTCTCCTTTGGTCATTTTACACAGGCTGTAGGTGTAACCATGCTCTGTTTGGGATGCCAGTTCATCTCCGAGTTGGATAGGAGTTGCTGCTGCAGTGCGGGGGAGGCCCAGTCACCTTTACCTTAGACACAGCCAATCACATCTGCATGTGATGTCCAACCTGTCCAGAAGGCACAATCAGGACTTGAACCTAGATCCCTGCAGTAGCGGGCTAGAGTGTTAGACCAGTACACTACCTGAGTGCCTCTCAGCATTCTTGCCTTTGAAAATTCCCCAAGCCTCCTCTGTCGTCTCTCACAATCCCACAACAGCCACCGGTCTGGAGAGACTAATGTGCCTACTTCAAGTTACATAACACTAATTAAGTATAACACTAAACATTTATGTATTTATTTAACGTTACTTCAGCATCAGTGGTTAGTCACAGCAGAATGTGTGACAAAACTTAAGTATACAGGGGAAACCCACATGAACACAAGGAGAACATGCAAACTCCTCAAAGATGTAGTCCAAGTTCACGAGGAACCGGGGATCGCTGGAAGTGTTTGGCAATTGTGATAACCACTTGTGCTGCTGTGCCATACACATTATTTAATTCGCTTTTAGAATTAAAATAGTCATAGTAAAGGAAAAGATCTTTCTTATACATGGGCCCCCAACTATGGAATAAAATATCCACTTTAGTTCGAGATTTTAGTTTTGTTTCTTATACAGGCTTTGGGTTTAGACAAGGATGCATGGATCATGTTACTAGGGTCAGAGTCTGGGGTCATTTCTGGCCTACCTGCCTGACTATGCTGTTAATCAATAACTAACTGCATTTTCTCTTTTCCCTCAGAGCGTATGCCCACACACTAAGATGTTTCTCAACTTCAACATTAGTCTACTGGTTTGCATAAACAGAAAGCAGCCCAGGCCACACCAGAGAGCAGTTACTCTCCCCATCCTTCAGTTGTAATTGGACGATGTGCCTCCAAGGACTTCCCACTAAAAATGCTAAAGTGTCTGTGTATCGGACAAAATAATTGCTGATATGCATATTTGTTACGCTTCTCTATTCATTTTTTTGTATGTTATTATATACTTAGTTTCACTATTACTACAAACTTAAATATTACAGTGTACATCTAAGCCATCCATCCTCCTTTTTGAGATTGGCCATGGAACATTGTAAAATGACTTATATAAAAAAAATGACTTGACTTGACATAATACTAATACTCATGTCATGTTATTGAACAGCAGAACTAAACTGCCCTTTTACAGAGTTCACAGATGACCATGGTTGACTTGTATTATGATATTTCAGGGAATTTTACTCTTGTAGTTTCCCAAAAATATGTTAAACACAGTGACCATTCCCCCAATAAGTCTCCTTCTTATTTTTTGGGCCCAGGCTTAATATATACAACCATCATGCTTTGTATATAGTATAGTATAGATGATCAGTACAAACCTCAGTACAAAAACACTGAGATAAAGTATACTATTAGATATCCATATTTCTCCTTGCTGACTATATCATACATCATGTTAGCCCCAATTAGAAACTATGGAAATATGTATGGTAGTGCACTGAAATTACAAGGCAAGTCTTTAAAGTCACAAAAAATCTTTTAAAAAATGTATGTACAGTGTACAGACTCACTCTGTCTTTTTTCTCTAAGCTCTGTTTGGTCGCCATCTGTGTTCTCTCTGGACGACATTAAACCTGTCTTGAGTCAAAATGTTCAGCCTTTTTTGTCCAAAGTACAGAACAAATGGCAGAAATCTTGGTGGATCTTAAGTGCATGGTTTATGTGGTTTCTTCATCTTGTTTTATATAAACTGACTGGCTGCTTTATTAGGTTCACCACCTTGGTCTCACGCTCATTGGCCCTTTTATTAATTCAGTTCATATAGAAGCATGTTGTAGTTCTGTAATTATAGACTATAGCACATTACTTCTTTACATACCTTGTTATTTTCATTTAATATGTTTTCTAATGATTTGGCCCCCCACAGGACCAGCACAGACCATGTACTATTGGGGCGGTGGAGCATTTTCAGCAGTTTGTGTTGCACTGATTTAAGTGGATCAGACACAGCAGTGCTGCTGGAGTATTAAATCCACCTCAGTGTCAGTGCTAGCAATTTTACATCTAGTATGATTGCAGTACTGAGAATGATCCACTATGATCCCTGTTGTGGTACTCCAGCAGTGGCGATTGCTCTAAGACTGCAAGGGAAGCTCAGCTTCCCCTGAAATGTCAAAAAATAAGTGATCAAATATATACTGTTGTGTGTACATGTCATTGACTAAATATGCGCTACAACGCGCT
>JAVSBV010073977.1:0-10181 GCA_033117975.1 Parotocinclus spilosoma
AAAAAAAAAAAAAAAAAAAAAAAAAAAAAAGAACAAAAAAAAAAAAAAAAAAAAAAAAAAAAAAAAAAAAAAAAAAAGTACAGAAGAAAACAGTTGGCTCGCCACCGGAGGGCAGAAAAATCTAAAAAAAAAATATATATATATAATTTTATTTCAACCATTGGTGGTGCGGTGTATCCGAGAAATAAAAAAATAAAATAAAATAAAAAATTATATATATATATATAGTAGTATATAGTTGTCGGACCCGCGAATCAATCAATTAAAAAAAAATAAATAAAAAAAGGCTGGCATAACGTGACATTAAATAAACCTCAATGGCTTGACAGTCCACACTGATCACATCATTATGGGAATATTTAATTTTAATATGTGCTCTATAATTTGAGAGCAGCATGTTATACTATATTCCCTGGCCCAGGACTGGAACTAAATATCACATTCGAAAAGAAAATGCTGTACACCAAAAGTGCTACCGATTTCCATTTGAATAATGAATGTAATCTTATGCAATAAACAATTTCGCATACATTCAATCATGGAAAGTCTCAATGTACCTAGTTAATCATGCTTTATTTTCCAAAACCATAAAAATCTATTATTTCTACAACTTTCCAGCATAATGTTTTTGCTTTTCACCATTTTGGATTAGGTGCAGGTCTTCAGTTATTCATAAAACAAGGAAGTGAAATTTAAAAGGTAAAACAACTTCCACTCACCCTTATGAGGTTTATATGTGAGGGGCCGAGAGAGGCTCGCTTTCAGATCAAACATGTTTTTTTTATTGGTTCCTGGTGTGGCTGACAAACCGCTAAAGACAAATGGAGTCGCTCCTAAGAATAAGAAAGTAAACAAAAATACAAACATTGCTTGTCAGCATTTATCAGGGATAAAACACACCCTCTAAATCCCATGATTTTCCAGGATCTTACATTTCTAATAACTTAATGTAATTTGTTTCTATTTCTCCAAACAAACTCAGACAAAATTAGGATTTCAAACATTGCTTACAATCTGGTACTCTGTAAAGGTCTGGGTATGGGCTAAAACCCATTAGGGTTGGGTCAGTGGTTAATATATTCAAATATAATCATCATTTAAATTAGCAGCAATTACACAGTGAACACGCTTTATTTAACCCATAAATTTCTACAACCATTTAAGGCAAAAGGTCTGCTTTCCTTAAAAAAAAAAAGCTTGTTCAAAAGGCACCAGTGTGGCAATATTTTGATTTAAATTGAAAGGACATTGGACAGCATATGGTAACTGTGCTGAGGGACAGAGAGACATTTATAAAGTGTTATATTTAATTTCACTCACAGCACCAAGTTATGCCAATTCTTAAGTACCATGGTTAACGATTGATTATGTGATATATACAGCTTATCTAGAATTCAACTGCAAGACTTGTGTTCAATGTTCCCAAGTTCACACACACGCACGACTGGAATGTCTCGACTGGTTCCCCTGTCTCTCAGGGGACGAGGAAGACGTGCATCTAGACTTCTCTGTTCTGTCTCCCAAGTGGTGGAATGAACTTCCCATCAATATTCAAATAGCTGTTTCTCTGGCTATCAAACAACTTTGAAACCATTTATTCCACACTGACCTCGACTAACCCCCCCCTCCAACCACCCAAACCTTTCTCTAAAAATAAAATGTACAAATATAAACAACCGTTTCAGAGGTGTATTCTGTTTAGATTCCTGATTATCATGAATAGATAATGTTTATCTATTTCGCTCTGGATAAGGGCGATTGCTGAATACTGTCAATATAAATCTCCTGTGATAAAGGAACTGCCAATACACTCTTTAAATTAGGTTTTGTAAGTAGTGTTTTACAAGTCTGGTCTTCATTATAGTCACCTGGTGTTTTGTTGACTGAGTCAACACTCTTATTGTTGTGCAGTGTAGACTTCCTGCCTGGAGTGGGAGTTAGAGGAAGCATGGGAGACATGCGTGCAGGCGTCTTTATCAGGGAGCGCTTGTGCTCGTTATCCTGAGTCGCTTGAGAAAACCTACGATGACAAACAGGCTTGAGTTCATAATTCAGAACTAGTGTAAACTACGAAAAAAGTCAAGGCAACAATATTCAAGCGCGTCTTACCTGACGTTGATTTTGTTGGTAGAAAGGACAGAGGGTCTGAAAGGGGCGCTGTTTTTTAATGCAGACTTGTTTGTGGGCGTGATCCTGCCCTTCTCTGCTTTCCTCTCTGGTACTCCAGGACTGAAGAGCGAAGCTCTGATGACTGAAGACTTCTGAAAACACACATTTAACATGAATGAATATCTAACACACAGGAAGCAAATGGTTTGAGAGACAGTGTACTCGTGCTTGCTTACGCCCCTAATCTTCCGTTCATCTGGCTTCTTGATGCCGCTTTCTGCCTGAGCCTGAAAAGACGACGGGCTGAGTGACTAACCTTCAAAAATGTACAGCTAATGAAGCAAAATCAAAGCCAGTATTTTAAATGAATCAAGCGCTTTTCTCACCTTCAGTTCTTTCACAGAGTTCCTAAGCCCCTCCATTTGCTTATTCCTTCTCTGAACATAAGAATCGATGGACTCCATTTTGTTGAAGTGTGCCTCATGCAGTTTCTTAAAATCTAAAGAAGGGCAGGAACTTTTACTAAATGCCAACAGGATTAAACAAAATTAAATGTAGTGATTACTAAAATGAGGGGATACCACAAAATGAAATATCCCCTAAATTTGGTTCAGAAGCAAATGTGTGACATTACTGGGAGTAGTCGGCCTCAGAGCTGCTTTCTTCTTCATTAGACCTTCATGCCGAGGAATCTTACCAACACTCCTCTTAGCCACTATACAAAGGGAACATAGACCACGGATCAGGGGGACAGACCAGTAGAGAACAGAGTAAAGGGGACTAAAACAACTAAACTAAACAGATAGACTAGTCTGCAATTGCAGAACAAAGTGCATCTACATATAAAATAGATAGTAAATGTAGAAACAAGGTGGTGTACCTAATAAAGTGATCAGTGAAGGTATAAGTACAGTCAACAAGTTTTTAAAAGTCCATTTGCCATCTAGCATTTTAAATCCAAATTATGAATAAAGTCCTCCACAACTTAAAATGGCAGGTGACTTTGGCTGGGTGGTAAGATAGCAGAAACAGTAGGTTACCCTTTTTGTTCTTTTCCATGACATCATCGTCGGTTTTTAATTCAGTTTTTAACTCTGGCTGGTTCTCTTTGGGCTCCTCAGCCGACACTTGAGTTGGTGTGTCCTTACTGGAGGACACCTTCCGCCTCTTGGAGCTCTTTCTGCCTTCATCCTCTGCGCCTGCCTGTTTTGCATCACTCTAAAAACAAACCCTTCAGTTGTCCTAGGTGTTCTGTAACCAACGTATTATTCCTGCATCCAGGCAGACTTACCTGCACTGGGTTCTCCTCTACTTTGGGACTTTTCTCTCCAGAATACTTCCTCTTCTGTTTCTTTCCACGACGTGTTGTCACTAATGCGTCTTTCATTTGCATCGGCTCAGTCACGGCCTGTGTAAAAGTTTGGGAATCATCTGAGGTGGCATGATTTCCCTATAGAGACAGTAGGTTATTAGCTCAGCAACAGTTCATTAACACAGCATGGATAAAGCATATGAATCAAGGAGACACTTCAGTTAGCACTTTGTTCCATTCAGGAGAAAACTTGGTGAGGAGTGCGTATTCATACGCTCATATTAACTGGCAGCACAAGGACAGCCATCATCTGAGATTAATTACTTGAGACAAATTTGAAACAAAGTGCATAGCTTTAAAATACAAACTGAAAAACTATAGTACATTTTCAACAAATCTGTTTAATTCGTGGAACAAATGCAGGGGAGGAAAACGTGTGACTTACGTTCTCAGAGTTTTCTTGCTTTTCAAAATGCATCTTCAGTGCCTTCAGCAATTTATCAGCCTGAAAATGCAATATTAAATCACCACATGATTCATGAAACAAGCTTCTAGTTATTACATGCAGTCTAAAGGGCTGAAAAAAGTCACATGGAACATGTGTACAGTTTCCAGTCACATTTGTATGTGTGCCACTCAGACAGAACCAGGTTTGTACTGCATGTGATGGGTATAAATGCTTTTTATTTAGCAGCATCCTTTGTGCAGCAGCATTTTGGGAAATTCATGCCTTGTTGTAAACAGACCCAACACTGATGCTTTTGTTAGATTTTGCCAGGCTTGTACTCATTACAATCAAGAGCGACAAAGAAAGAAAGATCACTCTTCACAAACAGCTGTAGCTTCATGAAACATGCTAAATAGTATTACAATAATAAAAGGCAGACATTAAAAAAAAATATTATATATATAAATAATCTATATATGCATGTTGTGTATATCATATATATACACAGACACAGAGACACACAGGAAGCCTAGCAGATGGAAGAATGTATCGCAAACCTATTTATAAGCACTGGCTCCTGATTCCTAGTTGGGGGAGGAGAAGAACAGACAGGAGATCACCCCCAGAACAGCAACAACAGCCCTGGCAGGTCTGAGATGGACTGGAATTCTGACCAGGATATGCTCGTGTCTAAGCATGGGTTTTACAAGATAGCCACCAGAGCCCCCTGTAACTGACCACGAAACAAAGTGCCGCCGCCGCCGCCACCACCAGTAGTAGTAGTGCACTGAACTTCTTTTGACCCTTTAAACAGCAGCAATTCTTCATGATAAGCGTTAAAATCATTCTGCAGAGCTTTTGGCAGTTGGAGCAAATCAGACATGCTCTGGACATCCAGTTCTTCCCAAGCCCAGTGATGCTCTAGAGGTGAAATATACAAGCACTGTTGAGGCCAAGGAAGCATGGAAAACTCAGTCATGTTCCTGGAACCAATTCAATACCATACGGCCCATTTTCCTGCTCAACATAATTCTGTCATGGGGTAACCAGCTGCCAAATAGGCATAAACTTGGTCATCCACAATGCTTATGTAAGCACCACTGTCCACCTTGGGATCAGAGGACCCAGGGTAATTTAAAAAAAAACAACAACATAAAAATAAAAAAAAAATTCCCCGACATCATTACACCACCTACTTTTACAATGTTATCCAATTTGTACCCTTTTGCCCAGTGAAGTCCTGCCAGTCCAGGACCATGCATATAAAACATGCAAGACCAAGTCCAGGTGTCTCTAATAAAGTGACTACAGTGCATAATCACCACTAAACATCAGTAAATGTTATACAACTTCAGCTATATTAATGTGGCTTACAATTAATGATACTATCATTTAAAACATGCTATGCATTCAGAAGAGTAAGACAAGATAACTTTTATTTCCATAGCACAATTCCAAAGCCAGCGAGTGTCAACCAAAGTGCTGCACAAGAGAATAACCAAATTAAAAAGCATAGTCCCTATATAGAATTAATTCAAATAAATACACACATACATACATAAATAACCACTAAGTCAAACAAAGTCATACAAAATCTTGCCTTTTTTGATGTAAAATGCAATAAGGGTGAATTATATTATTGGTCAAACATACTGATGAATTTAGGGAATACCTCAAAAGGAAACGCCCCATAAGCAAGTGTCCCTTAATTTTTTTGGGAGCAGTGTATTTAGTAGCTTACAGAAGAACATTTTGATAATTAATGTTTCATCGGGTCCTCCACTGACTACGTATATTAAAGCCTAAAATAATATTTTTAAATTGTAATCGTATTATTATTATTATTTTTGCTATAAACGAAGGATATATTTTTACATCGTGTGAACGCTTAAACAATGCGTATTAAACAAGTTAAAATGGAAATTCAAGTTAAAATAACGATAATTACGTGCAAGTTGAGTGTAAACACAAGCCGTTACTCGTAACGCTACACCGAACACACAGACGAAATCCGTAACGGTTTACTCACCTTCATGTTGGCTTTCAAACCAACACTTTTGGCAAGCTGCTGCAAGTCTGCGTACTTCAGTGAGTCGAACTCCATGCTAACGCCAAACTTTCTACAAAAAAAGACGGCAAACAAAAAATATTGATGCTTGCTCGACTCGTTTCTCCGTTCACACGACTGAACTAAAACACTAAAACCCCGCGCCTGACGGTTAAAAATTTTCAAAACTGTCTATACGCTGATTTGATTGGTTGGCGTCACGTCTCGCGTTTGTGATTGGTTCTCGGGATAAACACAGGAGGCAAACGAAAGTATAGGCTCTAGGGCTTAGTTTCAAACGGTTTACTATTCACTATTTAGGAAGACTCTAAAACAGTAGTTCGCATACCCTATCTAGTGCACTTGATACAACAAATGAGACTATTTGCAGTTTAACCAGTTTCAACTTGGTGTTTTTCAGCGTTTGGTGACAAGATGCGTTGAGTAGCGGTTGTTAGCGGGACAAAATGTCGAACGTGAACTCTGGTTATTTTTCAGACTACAGTCAACAATGTGACAGCTCTCAGAACAGCATATTATCTCAGCTGAGCCAAAGCAGCACGATTCTGGAGCAAATGCGAAGTGTGCTAGAAACACCAGATAAACTGGACTACACGAAGTTAAGCGTGTTGCACTGTGCTAAGTGCTACCTGGTGATGGGGGATTCATTAGCGGTGTGTGGAGAGGTTAAGGATCTGCACTATATCGTTTTTCTAAGTAAGTATGAAGAAATGAAAAAAAAAGCTTTTCTAATCATGGTCTGGTTTGATCGTGTAAGATGGTAGAGTAAACACTGTTTACAAAATTAGGGGATATTCCATTATAGGGGGTTTTATTTTAAAGTATCCCCTCTTTTTTGTGAGCACTATAATTTCGGCTGTATTTAGTGTGTACTGTTCTATACCTGGTTACATTTAACCCATAGTGTCATTTTAATATGGTGTGTCTTGATGTTGTGTTTCTCTGCAGAAATCTCAAGGGATGTGAGAATTCGGAGGAAACTTGAGACGAGCATGGAAGGTCCTCTGGCATTTTGGTAAGTGTGATGACATTATATCATGAAAAGATAGAAGCCTGTAGTGTCCTGAAAATGTTCAAATTTAATCCACAGCACACACACATTCAAATTCTTCAGTGGGACCGTGAGCCCCTGAGTGCATTGGGCTCACAGGTTTCTTTCCTTGAGTTTTAGAATTTGCTGGTAAAATTAAGAATTAAATGCAATATTTCTTGCCCAAACCATGATCACTCACCACCAAATGTCATGCTGGAATATAGTGTTATCTTTTCTTTAGTCACAAGGCTTCTCGTTTAACCAAAAAATTCTGTTTTGGTCTCCACATAACTTATTTCCAAAAACCTTCTGATTTGTCCGTGTGCCATTTAACGGGCAGTGCTTTGGAACGCAGTGCTTTTGAATTTCTTTCAACTCTTACAGGGTGCTGTGACTCTCGCTGGTCTATGCCTTTTTCTTTTCTTTTTTATAACTATCATTAGCTGATGTACAAACATCTAGGCCACCCAAGGAGGACGGGTCCCTTTTTGAGTTTTGGTTGTCCCAAGGTTTCTTCCTTGCAACGTTTGGGGAGTTTTTCTTTTTCCGCTGTCGACCTAGGCTTTTTAAATTGGGGATTGGCATTTTATGATAACAATGTTGTAAAGCTGCTTTGAGAAAAAGCTCAATTGTAGCTGAGTCTCTGGCTATCTTTAAATGCCGTCTGAAGACCCATTTATTCTGCACCTACCTCAACTACCACCCACCACCCTAAGAATGGATTATGTTACTGATGTCTTAAAGCTCGTTTGGCATCTGCTAACTACTGTAAATGTAAAATGTAGAAGCGCTATTTAAATAAATCTGCCTTGACGTGTATCTTGCTAGATCCAAATGGCAAAGGAAAGTATACAAAGAAATGAATAACAATTAATGCAAAATCTTTCTTTATATTTAAGATATAATACATGTCTGGCTGTTATGCAGTAGTATCACTGAAACTGTCCCAGATCTAAACTGCCCGTATTATTTCTTACCCAGCTCTTATAAAGTACTCGAATGTAGGGGCTGTCATCGATCGGTCGGTCATGTCCTTCACTCCACGCCGCAGCACTGGGCATCTCTCCGGAACCTCTTCCTCTTACGGAAAGAAGCACTCAAGTGGTGAGTGTGCTTGCTGTTTGAATGTTTTTGTTATCCTTTTCTCTTCTTTTGCAATACGTGGATATCCACACTCACTGTAATATACATTTCTTTAATCTGGTGTTTGGTTAAGATGTGATTTGCTGGAGACTTTATTGGACTGGACCCTAGGGTCTCTGCAGTGCTCTCCCAATATCCAAGTGTAGATAAAATACAGTAGTTTGTTTGATTCTTTTCTTGGTTGAAGGAGCGTTATTAACTAAATCTTGTTGGGTTTTTTTCAGCTACATGCTAAAAAACTCTGCATTCGTGAAAGCATCTGAAGTAAGCTTCGAAAGCAGACCTCTGAAACAAAGCCTTGATGAGGTAAGTAGACTGAAGATCTGTTAAACACAGGCGATTGTATTTGGAAATACAGTCGATTCCGGTTAAATAGACCACAACAGGACGCGATCGGGCTGGTCCGATTAAACGAACATGCCCGTTTAAACATATTAAGTGTTTATTAAACCTTTATTGTGCGATTTACACGTATAGCGAACGTACAAACAAGAACTATTGTTGCTTATGAACTTTATTAATTGATAAATAAATTTGCAATCAATTTTTTCGAAGTGATCTACAACACAATGTATAGTTACTCAGCATGTGAAGCATAATACTGTAAAAATACTGTGCTTTTGCAGTGGCTAAGTGGCGATTTGGGGCTTTTTTTGTAGTAAATGGAAATGCTAGGCAAAGACCTGTAGGTGGCAGTAGAGGGCTGGAGAGAAACTCGGGAGCTTTATAGTAATGCCAGAGACGAAGACTTTCTTTGGTAACCACAGATATCACATATTTCTTATTCGCTGTTACGGTATTTGGTCCGATTAAGAGGATTTTTTGTCTAAATAAGCGAATAACATTACACGTATATAATAGGATTTGTTTCGGTACTTTAGGATTTGGTCCGAATTAGCAGCTGGTCCCATTAATCGGTGGTCCAATTAACCGGAATCTACTGTATATTTGGCATAAACATGTAAACATGGCGGTTTGAGCACAACACCGATGTTTGCTTCTGAACCAATTGGTATACAGTTGAGTCACTACAGACTGCATACTTGCACTTGCGTCACTCAGGATTCCTATGTGCTGAGAAAATGCCCTACCTTGCAGTAGGAGGTAGGAGCTGAAGCTCTTGTACATGGTGTCCTTAGACCTACAGTAATAATCTGTTCCTGCGGTGTGACAAATTGAGCACAGTCCTTAGAAACATAAAATATTTCCTCCGGTGCAAAAGTGCCTCATCTTGTTTCCTTCACACAATTTCATTGCAACGTCTCTAATGAAGGGCTGAAAAGGCATTATGATTAGCTGAAAATTATTATTAATGAACACTGTTTCTAAGATTTATCATCTTGGACCATATTTTTAAGGAAAAGCATGAACAAGTGCCAAGTAACGCATCTGTAATCGTTTGTGAAAGAATGTACTGTCACATAGGGAAGAACAAAGCATATAATGAGCTGTCCAAATTAAATTGCATCACTCACCAGCTCTGCTCCCTGTAAACAGTAGCTTTGCATATAGCATGTAAATGTGTGTAACTATTATTGTGTTAACTCGGGCAGCTCTTATTTCAATGCTTTCTGATATATGCTTGTAAGTTAACACGCATGTTTAAATACAGCTTTTGTCACTGTGGTGTTGTGTCAGGCAAGAGGTTAAGCACATCGTTCTGTTTGAGGGACGACTCCCCTGCTGGGATGGAGATTCACATGGACTTCAGACAGCTGCCTTTACCCTTTCATATCCTGCTGGGCTCACACTCCCTGATACAGTGCATCCAGAAAGTATTCACAGCGCTTAATTTTTTCCACATTTTGTTACGTTACAGCCTTATTCCAAATTGCATTAAATTAATCTATTTCCTTAAAATTCTACACAAAATACCCCATTATGGTCATGTAAAAAAAAAAAAAAAGAGTTTTGAAAATTATTAAAAATAAAAAACTAAGAAATCACATTTACGTAGGTATTCACAGCCTTCACCATGAAGCTCAAAATTTAGCTCAGGTGCATCCTGTTTCCACTGATCATCCTTGAGATGTTTCTACAGCTTAAATGGAGTCCACCTGTGGTAAAT
>JAVSBV010073988.1:0-11708 GCA_033117975.1 Parotocinclus spilosoma
GTTCTTACTAAATTCCAGTCAACGTTTAAAGAACTTATCCAGTGTGATCTGACACGTTCTCTTGACGGACTGCACTTCAACAAAATCAAGAAAGTGGTGGGCGTGGTCACATCCCGGCCGCTGGTTTTTCTCTTGTTAACACTTTTTTTTTTTTATTTCCTGACCTTTGACAAAAGCATACATTCTCCCAGGGATCCCAAAAATTCTTCCATAAATCGTTGATCTGCTTTGCATCCGCTAGGTGGCGACTTGTGGCTTCTTTTTCTTATTCGCTTTCACGTACTTTGGTCCGATTAAGCGGAATTTTGGTCCAAATAACGAATAACATTGGTTCATTGTTATTATTGGTTCGAATAACATTACACGTATATAATAGGATTTGTTTCGGTACTTTAGAATTTGGTCCGAATAAACGGCTGGTCTCATTAACCCAAATCGACTGTATATTATTTTGAAATGGTTGTGAGCGGTGTATTACCAGAATGGGAAGGTTATACAAAATAAAACACCCAGGTACACCAATAAATAGGAGTAAAATCAGAGCAGCCTGGATAGATACTAAACAAAATGTTTTGAAAATAGAAAATACACAATAAAACAAACCGTTGGAAGGTGACAGGGGTCAGTGTTTGTGACGGGACTGTAGTCATTGCCTGAAAGAAATGGGAGTTCCAGATCTAACTTAACACTTAAACATAAGAAAGTAAGGTTGCAGTGGACTAAAGGGAAGCTATTTTGGGATGTGGATGACCAGATAAGTGATATTCATCGGCTAAAGTGATGATGGAGGCTCTTTAGTCTGGTGCCATTTTGATGAAGCATATAAAAATGACTGCCTGAAGAAAACGACACTCATTTGTGCTTGTCAGGTGAAGGACCAGCAGAGATGGCAGTCGTTGCCTCATCTGTCTATGCTGAAATCGTGACATTTTTGACATTTTGTTTATTCTATCGATAGAAATTCGGGTTGATGATGGTCATTTTTTTTTATGACTGTTGAAGAGGAATGGCTTGCCTGCTTATAAAAGCAAGCTTAATTAAAACTTGAAACAAGCATTGAACTCATGCCGTCCATTCTCTACTGGGTTTCTCCTCTTGTAGGGATGGTTAAAAAACATGGATCTCATCTCATAATTAAAAAAATATGAACACATTTTTACTTGCACTGCCAACGCTGACATGGAATCCCAAAACGTACTTTAATCTTGCTCGTTTCCCCGGAGAGACACATGCAACACATGAACCAATAATGGCCCAAAGTGGGGGGATTCTTGGGAACACGTGTTGTCCTTTGTTCGTTTTTGCAGCATGCACCAAACAAGTAGCTGGCAACTAAAAAAAGTTCTCAATTCATTTTATGGAGCTGGTTTGGACTTTACTTAACGGACACATTGCAAACACAAACCTGTAGAAAGCAGCCCTATGATTATGGTGAAAGTCAGATAGCATAAAGACTAAACATGGTTGCCATAACAGTGAAAAAGATGCCCAGTTTAAGAAAGCAAGTAAGAGTTGGGAAAACTTCAAAGATGTCGGGACATTTTGTTTGACCATGATTATTTCCCATAAAAAATGCCAGAAACAAGCATTTAATAAACCCATCGTTACCGAAGCACGGCTATTTTTAACACCACAGTTTCTGTGATTTTCACAAATTATGAAGAGGTGTTTTTTTTTTTTTTTTTTTTTAATTTATTTTATTATTATTATTATTATTTTTTTTATTTTTTTTATTTTTTTTTGAGAACAGGCTACTTTTTGTGATTCGTTGGCTTTGTCAGAGATGTCAATATTAATACTATGTAATTATGTAATATAATATTTTGTAAATATTACCTTTATGATATTAGTGATGGACACCCAGAACATGTTGGTGATTTTTTTTTTTTTTTTTTTTTTTTTTTTTTTTTTTTTTTTTTTAACTTGATTAGATTGGATTAAACTTCATTATCAAAAGCCAATGAAATGATGTTAAAGTGTATTTAAAAGATTTAATTAGCCTAAGTAGTCTTAGTTGGCTCTGTGATTTTGTATTCTTTTTTTTATCAGTAGAGAAATTAGTTTGATTGCTGTGTTCATTTTACCAGTTAGCATTAAAATGAGCATTTAAAAGAAATGTGCTAAATACTGTGGTCAGCCTTAAAGAAGATATATTTTGGGCAGATCTGTCACCCCTAGGCACAGTTTTTACAAAAAAGTTAAGAACTGAACATGATCATTACTGCTTATATTGTAATGAATTCCCTAATCAGACATGAACAGGTTTGTAAAAATCGCGTGCGTTTTTAGCAAGTCTTCACTTTTCTAAGGGTAATGTTTTAATTATGTTTTTTCCCCCCACTTTTAATAGGTGGGCATGGGAATGTTTGTGTACATTCTTGTTTCAGTTGTGCTTTGATTTCTGGCACGAAATGTGGTTTATATTACATGGCGGGCACCAAATACCCCAACAAGGATTGAAAGATTTGATATTTTTTGCTTTGTGGATGTTCCCCATTTGTTCACAGAAACTGTAAATTTTCTCCTGATAAACCAAGAGTCTAAAGATTTTTGTTTACTGAGATTAAAGTGAAGGTTGGGTGTAAGTGTGACATTAATTAGCTACAGTAATCATTATGTCATTGGAAAGTCCTCACCAGGATAGGGACAAACAATTTAGGTTATTTAAGGAAGCTTTTATACATGTGACTCATGACTCGTATGTGTAGGTACAGGAGTGTAAAAGTAGTGATGCAGTGATCCGATTAGAAGAGGGACTAACCTTTTTAAACAGTTTGGATATAAAAAGATGCGACTAATGCACGGTCGATACCGTCTCTTAGCTATGCTTCTCGTCACTTAAAGCAACTTAAAGTTTTTGTTATTATACTTTGGTTTTATGAACAATGCAGCAAGGTTTGTACATATAATAATTTTGAATGATTGCATTTCAGGCAATTTGTTTTTAAAGGAAATTACACTGCTTGCAAAAACGAGGGGATATTTTAAAATGAATATGAAGCGATTAAATAAGAAGCATTCATCCTTTTTATTAAATAAGATAATCAGAAAAGCAAATAAAGTCTCAGAGTTGTTCGCAAACAAGATGCAAACTTAATTATGGTGATTGAGTAGCAAGTGATATATTCATAGGGGTGAACAGAAGCATGTGAAACTGAACGAGAGTGCCCCCACGTTGACTGTCCAGTAGAGTGTATGGTCACCCAAGAGTGCCAAAACACACTGACAGTGATGTCAGTGAGTGTGAAGTGCACCAGCTATCCTGCGGTGCCTCAGCATAAACGTCCACTGAAGTTATCTTCTTCTAACTTGTCAGTTACTGTGTACAAATCATGAAAAACCTTCATAGTTTTGCATGATTATCAGTTACCTTAGGCTTAAAAGGTAAATGGGGCAGCACAGTGGCTTGGTGGGTAGCACCGCTGCCTCACAGCAAGAAAGTCCTGGGTTCAATCCCAGGGTGGCGTGGCCTGGGTTCTTTCTGTGTGGGTTTACTCCTGCAGTTCAAAGACCAGCCTGTTAGGTTATTTGGTCGTTTTATATTGGCATCCTTTCGAAGGCGTAATGGCCTGCCCACCTAGCCAGCGGGGTGGCGTTAAATAATGGCTGAAACACCACTGCAGTGGTAACTAGCGACGTCTACAAGGCGTCTGACAGACTGGTTGGTCAAGGTGGTTGGTAAAGTTGCATGATAATAACATGGTTAAATAGAAAATTAATAATAAGGGTGCCTCATTATAATCTGCCATTTAACCTGGCTGAAGATTTTATTGAGATAATCCAGTTTGCCTGAGCACCAGAACACTAGCTTTTTCTTTAACTCTCGGCCGCTACATAACCCTTGTGCATTCCTCATAATAGGTAAGCGATTGTTCTCCATGCTTGGTTACTGTTGCCATCTAGATCAAGCTTTAGAAAAATGGAAGCCTGTTTATGTTTGAGATACGTTGGCTACAAGGCATAATCTGCCAGGTCTGAGAATCAGGAAAGGTTTCAGGAAGACTGAAGTGTCATTCATTGTTTAATACAGTCTGTTTAATTGTACAACAGTGAGGTTTTTAGATTAATCAAAAATCGTGGCTCTTTTCGGAAAGTCTTGGCAGATCATAAACTGCTGTGTGACTGAAATGTTCTTTCGCAAAACACTTGCAGAATGCTAGGACATCAAGCTATGCTGTGACACATGAACACCAGCCTGTCTGTCTTTCTCTTCCACCCCGTCTCTTCCTCTCTCTCTCACTCTCTCACGCACACACACACACACACACACCCCCTCCATCTCGGTCTCTCCTTGTTTTTCTCTCTATTTTTCTTTCTTTTCTTTCTTTCTCCCGCTCTCTCTCGCTCTCTCTCTCACACACACCCTGTCTCTCTCTCGCTCTCTCTCTCTCTCTCACACACACACCCTGTCTCTCTCTCGCTCTCTCTCTCTCTCACACACACACACACCCTGTCTCTCGCTCTCGCTCTCTCACACACCCTGTCTCTCTCCCAGTCTCTCTCTCTCTCGCTCTCTCACACACCCTGTCTCTCTCCCAGTCCCTCTCCATCTCGGTCTCTCCTTGTTTTTCTCTCTATTTTTCTTTCTTTTCTTTCTTTCTCCCGCTCTCTCTCTCTCTCTCACACACACACACCCTGTCTCTCTCTCCCAGTCTCTCTCTCTCTCTCTCTCACACACACACACACACCCTGTCTCTCTCTCCCAGTCTCTCTCTCTCTCTCGCTCTCTCTCTCTCACACACACCCTGTCTCTCTCCCAGTCTCTCTCTCTCTCTAGCATCTCCTTCTCAATCTCTTCCCTTTGCCCCCTTCACTTCTTTCTCTTTCTCTCACACACCTACTGTCAGTGAGGTCATTTACCCCTGTAGGCCTCATGTCTAATAAAAGTCGTGTGTTCATCACATGATCTGTTTAAATACATAGCAGGAAATTGATTGCTTTATTCACATGAAATGTCTGAGGATGTGACTAGCAGATTTAGATTTTGCTGAATGCCAAGCCCAAAACACTGTAGCTGTTGTGTATTCGTATTTGCTCAAAAGCAAGAGGGCTTCAGTGTAGAAACTGATTCTGTTTATCGTATTTGGATCGTCTATTCCGGGGAAAGAGAAAAATTGTTTCAAAAGGGAAGCGGATTTTCAGTCAGAAGCAGCTTTCAGTTTTGCACCTTTTATGCATACACTATGACAAAAGGTGCTTTAGCAATTCTTGTTGTCGTTTCCCTTAACTCTGCACACTGGGTTTCGTGCCTTAGCAGTGTTGAGGCATTCTTCCACATGAATCCATTCAAGCATTAGTAACACAATGAAACCTGTTTTTCACAATCATGCTTATGACGACACAACTCTGTGTGGGTCTAATTCTAAGTTTTACACTGCTTATCAGTATGTTCTCTAGCTTTTCTTTAGTTAGAATATCGTTCTGTACTGATCGTTATCTGGATTAGTTATGATTTTTTGGCTGTAGGAATGTTGGTTAAATGCTAATGCTAATGTTGTTAGGTGTGGTCCTGAGTAGGGCTGCAACTAACTATTATTTTAATAATCGATTAATCGGTCGGTTATTTTTTCCGATTATTTATATTTATTGATTCTGGATATTTAAATTAATATATTAAATGAATGAATATTTTTAGCTAGCAAAAGTGAAAAAGCTAAGAGATCCGCACACATTGGCACAATACGTAAAATAGTGTGTAAATACCAAATTACACAAATTTGAGTAGCTCGAATATGTTACCTTAATCGCTGTCTTAATGCAATTCATCCTGCCTATACAGTAGTGTCTTCATTTATACTTTGTCAGAAAATTAAAACTTAATGTCAATCATTAATTTTTATTGATTTTATCGATTCGTTGTTGCCGCCCTAGTCCTGAGCACTTGGCCGCATTAGCTTTAACACGTGGGACTGTGGTAGCCTAGAGGTTAAGGTGCTGGCCTCTGGACCAGATGGTCCAGGGTTCAAAACCCACCTCTGCCAAGCTGCCGCAGTTGGGCCCTTGAGCAAGGCCCTTAATCCAACATTGCTTGGATTGTAAGATTGCATAAGTTGTAAGTCGCTCTGGATAAGGGCGTCTGCTAAATACGGTAAATGTAAACACGTCAGCAATCCCACTGTCCATTAGTAACATTAGTAAAAGTCACATGTATTAATAATTTTATGTATTATATATTTAATATTTGTTAATCTGGAGACTGTAGTAAAAAGTCTTGCACTGTTTCGCAGTAGCCTTTAATCACAGACTGTCAGGTTTAGAGTAAAAGAAATATTTTATACCAACATTTATTCTTGATATTTTGGATCTATAAAAACAAGTATTACACAGTAATGTCATTTTAGATCCAGCAACCACGAATAAGACGTAAAACAAGTTTTAAATCCCTCTCCTAGATCTCACATGCATAAGATAAACATCTTCCACCAGCTGACCTGGGACTGATCATATGGATGAACTGAAAACTCGTCCCTGTTTACACGCTCACAAGATTAGCCTGAAGCAAGACAAATGGTAAATGCATGATAGAAAAGATCTTTTAATTGTTCTCCTCCTATCCAAGCCGAGCATGCTGTCCAGAGGAGAAGACAACGCAACATACACTGATCGGCCAGCACATTAAACCACACACAGATCCGATAACAAATATTTTGGTTATCTCCTTACAAAAGCATGTTACTCTGAAATATATGATAAATTAAGCAAACAATTGGTTCTTGTAGTTGATGCTCAGGATTTGGAGACCTGTCCAAGTTAACAAGTGAAAACAGAATCCCATACTGTCTGGTTTAAATGGACAGAAGATCTAATGACTTGTTAATACTGGTTATGGGTGAAATTTGTCACAACCTGTAGTGTAGTTCCCCCTGCTGTGATGTGGGGCTGCCTAGTCACATACTGGTCATGGTGCTCACCCAGCTAACCCCTGTCCACTGACAGAAGTAACTACAATGTTCATGCAAGTGACAGAACGGGACATTGGAGCATCGGAAGAAGCTCGTCTAGTCCATGATATGGGTTAGATAAATGTGCATCATTTACCTGGGGAGGTCATTCATGTGGACGTTAATAAAACTTCCAAAACAGATGGTTTTAATGTTTTGATTGATTAATGTATGGTTAGTTTATCCATCATTTGATCTAGGTGTGACTAGTTACATGGCTTACTTCAGAATTTGCTGGGAGCCTCTTTATCACTGTTTTCAGAATTTGTAATACTTGAAATTCAAAATATTTTCAGACAGCCAGCAACAGCTAAAGACATTAAGTGCTATAATTTTTCACTCATGTTAAGAGCCTGGAGTGACTACCCTGAATGTGTCGCATGCACTTAATGATCCAATCATACTAGGATTCTGCAGTTATCTGATTATTCAAGTGGTCATGTATACAGACTACTTCGATCTTCGATTTCTTAAAGCTTATATTCGAATACTACCGGTTCCTATCTGGGTTCTAAGGGAGATTTCTTTAAAAGAAAAAAAAATCTTTAAAAGATTGGGTTGGTCTTTTAACTTGCAATATCTGGCAACGCCGGAATTTAACACAGCACCTGCTAAACGGCTACCGAACACTTAGTGGAGCCTCTGATACACAGTAAATGCTCCTTAACCCCCAAACCTAATGTTAACCCCATAAACCTATATGTAACTCCTAAAAAAAATTTAATAACAAAACTTTCAGTTTACGCCACATCCTTCTCGTTTCAAAGTAGAAATCCGATTGCAACCAGAGTCATGTAAACCCAGTGCTTCCACATTATCTGATTTCTCAGGTGCATGAAAAGTCACTGATCAGATCACTGACATAATTTCATTTCCTGCAGTTATCGGATTAATGAATGCATGTAAACTGCGCTCGCTGTTCCGCGAAGGTTTTTGCCCTTTGCTGACCCAGCAACTCTAAACAGCAGTTTGTCATTACGAATACACACAGTCTGTCAGCACAGCTTTTTCAACATGATTTTCCAGGCTTTTGGCTTTCAGCCCATTACATCACTACTTCTGCTTATCACCAAATCACAGATCAGTGTTAACGCTGCACTTTTATTATCTGACAGTTGAACTTTCGCTTCTAATTTTGGACTCTATTTTGAGCACAGCACACAGTGATGCCCTTAATCATTATATAATTGTTTTAGGGTTGTCGAGTCGAGCATGCATTCTTCCTTTGCTAATTATACAAAGACTATGGTAGCGAAACAAATAACTTCTCCACTAGCAAACAAATGGATAGAGTGGCCTCACTGTGGCTTTTCTCTTTAAACTGAGCAGTGAGGAGAGATAACATCAGAGCTGCCAGATGTAAGAATGGTGAGCAGCTGAGCCGTTCTGTTTGGCGGCCTTTATATAATGCTGGGTTCACAAAACTCGGTCACCTCTGGAGCCACGTATCAGTGTTATCTAAATCACATTGAAACCTCAGGTGCTGTTTTTAGACTTCAGTTCAACTAGTGGTAGACAAATCAATCAGGCCTTTTAATGCCACTTTGAGTTCAGAAGGCCAAGCTTTAAAATAGTGGGGAATATACAGAGAACCTTTGCTTCATATATTACAACTTGCAGCTCGTAAACTGGGACTGGTGAGTGGCACAGGTGAGCGCTGGGTAGTGCGGTAACCTCACAGCTCTAGACTTTGGTTCAAGTCCTGGCATGCCCAGTGAGTAGTTTGCATGTTTTCCCAGAGTCTGAATGGGGTTTCTTTGGAAATTCCCCATTTCCTTTCAGATTCCAGCGAAATTGGTTATATAGGTAATTGGCGCCCAGCACAGGGTCTGTCCTTGCTTTGTGACCTGTGTTGTAACCCTGCAAATATGAGCTGGATTTAGCCAGTATAGAAATAAATGATGGAAGTGAAGAATGACTAACTGTAGTAATAATTTTTTATAATTACTTGACTTTAATTACAGGATATCATTATATGTTTGTTTTAGTTTTTACCGTATGAAAAGGTGAAATCACTTTTAGCTTAAAAAATGTTTTTAAATTGGCAAGTCTATAAGAAATATACACACACATCAGGGGATATTTCAAAATAAAGATCAATTTACGTCTTGTTTCGGGGGTTTGACGATAGACTCTGCTCACGATTCAATGATTCAATTCACCGCACTGAGGTCACAATCAAATTTTCGTATGTTAAAAAAAATTCTGAAGTTTAAACACTTTAAAACCTTTTTTTCTTTTCTTTTTTTTTTACCAAATTCAAATAAAGTAATAGAAACAGGCTTAAGATGGTAAACAACAAGAAATATTGAGCAGTCACAGAATACCAAGTTGTTTTTTTATCCCTTTTTAATTCTGAAGAATAACAATTCCAAATAACGTGTACTTTTTGTTTTTTTTGTTTAGTAATTGAAACAATAAGAATATTAATATTCTGTTGCAGTTACAATAAATTAATAATTTATCAAATGCATATGGGAGTATGACTCATGATTGCGTCCTCTGGTGTTTTAAAAACGCAAGTGTATTAGAGGGAGTAATAAACAGAAGGCATGTGACGTTGTCTATCTCCATGATACACACTGTGACATGATGTATTGTTGAAAACCTTTTCTTGTGGGTCAATTTGTTTTCTAATTGCCACATTTTATTTAACGTTGCGTCATTACTAGTGGCTGTTCATTACAGGAGCAACGTTACATTGAAACCAGTCTGACACCTTCACACTGTGCCATTTTAGAGCAAACAGTTAACCTAATGCATATATGTGGAATTTTGGAGGAAATCAGAGGACCCGGAATAAACCCACATCGAGACAGGTCTGGTTTGAACAGAGAATTTCTGAAGCTGTGCGGGGACCACTCTAACCACTGTGCCGCCTTCTCACGGTTATTCTATCTGTCTGTACTAAAAATGTAAACACCCCAGCTGCGGTTACTATTGTTTAAAATGCCGGTTTGTGTTTTGTGTCTCGTGACAGATGCGTCAGCAGTGCAGCTGAACGGTGAACTGGATCACGAGCATGACCTCGAGGACGATCACGACGACTCCTCAGCGTCCCAGCTGAACATGCGCGGTGTCTTCCTGCACGTCCTGGGCGACGCGCTCGGCTCTGTCATTGTAGTCGTCAACGCCATCATCTTCACCTTTGTCTGGCGCCCGTGCGAACCCGGAACGCTTTGCACCAACCCCTGTATTGGTGGCCAACACTGCGCTGACCATCAGCACGTCAACCACAGTCTGGTGGATCTCGCCGACGCCGAGCACACCAACGCGAGCTCGCCGGTCCTCACGGCCGGGCCATGCTGGGTTCTTTACCTGGACCCGACGCTGTGCGTCATCATGGTCTGCATCCTCTTGTACACGACGTACCCGCTTCTGAAGGAGTCGGCGCTCATCCTGCTGCAGACGGTCCCCAAGCAGATCGACGTGAGCCTCCTGAGCGCCCGCCTTCGCCAGCTGGACGGTGTCCTGGCGGTCCACGAGCTGCACATCTGGCAGCTTGCCGGTAGTCGGATCATAGCTACAGCGCACATCAAGTGTCGGGACCCCGCCTCGTATATGAGCGTGGCCAAGCGCCTCAAGGCGTTCTTTCACGACGAGGGCATTCACGCCACCACTATCCAGCCGGAGTTCGTCATGGTCAGCTCCGAATCGCACGCTTCCCTCTGCGAGCTGTCGTGCCGCACTCAGTGTGCCGCCAAGCTCTGCTGTCAGAACGGCAAAACCCCAGAGAGCAAGAACATGACCATGGAGGGGAAGACGGACACAGAATCGCCTCTTTCTAGCACGCTGGAGGTAATCAACGAGTCGCTGGAAAGCGAGACTGCAGTTCAAGCGGTGATAAAAGCACCCGAGGAGGAAGGGGGCGTCACCAGAGAGGCTGAGTCAACCATATAAAGGACAATGAGTACAAAAAGGTGCTCATCTTACAGAAAGACAATTGAGGGAAGCAAACCATTTCAAAGAAACTCTTCAGTACACTGATCTTGTGAACTTTTGGATCAGAGCTGATAAGAAATTATTGAACAGAAATGACAAACAGAAACGGACATGGTGCTCAGAGAAATACAGTGACTCTGAAATTGTTGACAGCACCATTGTCCTCATAGAGTATCGCTCTCAGGGCACGGCTCACAGCCCCGGCGATCCCAGTTTTGAACTGCATGTACTCCGGTGTCATCAAATCCAGAGACATGCTTTAGATGAATTGGTCTCTCTAAAGTGTCGCTGTGTGTGTGCGCCCTGCGATTGATTAGTGCCCTGTCTAGGTTTAGTTCCTGCCTTGCACCCTGTGCTACCGATTAGTCCCCGCAAGCCCAAATTGAGTTCAGCGGGTATGCAAACGAAAGAACTGACAAATATCTATCTCGAGACTTTTGGATTAGCACCGGATTGGATTTCCTATATTTCTAAGAACAAAGAGGTTTAGTATGGAGACTGGAAATGACGCATAGTTCCAAACGGACCTGTGCAAGAATGTTAAAAATCTGAGCCATTTGAGTGCTTGAAATGCTAAATCATTTTGGATCAGATTTCACGTTTGACCCACTGCTGTAGTTTTTGAGCTGACACGTTTTTAAAGAACGCACACAACCGACGGTTCATCTAAGGCCAGTGCTGGACCATATCAGATCGAACGTGACCCATTTCTTAATTCAATATTGCTGTATCTTATGCATGATTCTCTATAACTTGGCAAGATGAGCTGAGAGTTTTAATGGGAAGGTTAGGGTTAGGGTTAGGGTTAGGGTTAGGGTTAGGGTT
>JAVSBV010073988.1:11718-23445 GCA_033117975.1 Parotocinclus spilosoma
GGGGGGGGGGGGGGGGGGGGGGGGGGGGGGGGGGGTGGCTCAACGACAGAGATACATGATCTGCTACTTTGTACTGGGGTCAGATCAGGATATTCCAGCTTATCTTTAGCTGACAAAACAATAGTGTTCTCACATGCAGTTAGAGAAAGCCAAATCGAAATGTAGGCCGATTGGTACTTGTTAGAAAAGTTGATTTCCACTCTGCATTAAGGGTCCAGGAATCCCTGTATGAGACACTCACCCGTACACACACTCGTTCGCCTCTGAACTTTGAGCCCTCACTGCCTGATGGCTGGCTGACCTCTGATCAATCAAGATCAAGCCTTCTGCTGCATGTGTTGCCGACGTTTGTGAATCGCAACCAAGTCTACGTGTGTGTCAATGCCAAAGTCTTCTTGTCGTCTTCTAGTGCAACGCACAACGTGCAAACTTCAGACCCAGCTGCTGGCTCGTGTTCAAAGACTTCTTTTTGTTTGAATAATTAATAAATAGTATTCCTGTCGGTCTGGGATGCTCCCCTAATGATTTATTACATAAAGGTAAATGATTTGTCTTTAATTTATTAGTAATGCTTTCCATACACTTTCGTAATGACATTTGGCAACGTTGCATCTGGACAGGACGTGGACCTCTTTTTAAAATGATACTTGTGCTATACAGTAGAGTATATTTTAGTAATCTTTTAAACTGTGCTGCTGAGACATGATTTGTTTCTCATAGTTTAATGCAGTGTGAGTACCGTGAGCCTTTAATACTGGTTCTACATGAAATGCGTCCTGTATTTTTTTTCGCCATGTACAGGAAACGCTGGTGATGAGTCCTCGTGTCATATGAGCATATTTAAAAATAGTGTCGAGCTACGCAGAAGGGATCAGTGCTAGTTGATCGTGCATAAAGGACCTTTTATTTGAAGTTTCTTAAGCATTTGCACCGTAGTTTCGTCATGCAGAAGTCAAGAGACCCATTTGCACTCTTGCATCATGTATCAGGATTGTTTCTGGATAAGATTTAACATGCGTACATTTACAATCGGTCGTGAAATGAATCTCCAGTCAGCCAAGTGAAAAGGTCATTTACATTTACAGCATTAAGGGCCCAACTGTGGCAGCTTGGCAGAGGTGGGATTTGAACCCTGGACCATCAGGTCCTGAGTCCAGTACCTTAACCGCTAGGCTACTGCAGTCATAATTGCCAAATCCTGCATAATATGTAAATCAGCTCTGTAAATAACACTATGCAGAAATTACGTTGTAAGATATTAATGAGAATTTAATGATCCTAACAACAAATGATTGGTCAGAAAATGAGAAGAACCTTTTGTGTTTTGGACGGGTCCGAGTCCAGATTTGAAACCTTTAGCTAATACACTGCAAACAAGAATTGGGGGGTTATTTTATTTTTGTAAGCTGTACAATTGGTCTCGCATTGAACACGAACTATGGACGTTTGTCAATTAATCAAATAGTTATTAATTAAGTAGAACATTGATTTTGGGCTTGTGATATTTTTTTTAGCCCAGGTGTGTAGTTGTAGAGGTACTGGACCATGAATCGGGTCCAGGGTTCAAATCTTCTGCCAAGCTGCCATTGAGTCCTTGCACAAGACCCTTTACCCACAATTGCTTGGATTGTAAGATTGTATCAGTTGTGAGTTGTTCTGGATAAGGATAAGGGCATTCTTATTTGCTTAATGTCCTTTGCTGTACTGCTACGAACTGTGCATACTCTAATGCTTCTTGGAAAGACAGATGCATTCACACTTGGTTAATATGTGGCTACTATGAATCTCAAACCTCCTGCTGAAGTGGTTTGTACTATCACATTCAAATTGGATCGCAATGCATTTATAGACGTTTTATATTGCTCAGCTTTATCCTTTACAATCCTGATACTCAAGACAAATGAAAGTACCTAGTGTTAATGGGGTCTTACATAAACCTGTAGCCCAATTCCAATACTGCTCTGTCTAAAACTTCCCTCGTTGACTTCGCTCAGCATTGTGTCTCAGCATTAAAGCCTTGCTTCTGGCTTGATTTAGTACATTATCAGCTTGAATAAAGGTTGGTGTTTGAGTGTATTTTTAGAAAGAAAAAATGGCCAAAATATATTTTAAGTACTGTCGCATTTATCTTTTAAATTAGCTTTGGTAGAATTGACTTTCAAAATTTAAATTCGTCACCCTTCTCTTTGAGAGCCGGTGGAATGTAAAATGTACTGTGCAAAAATAGATTTCTTGTTTTGGAAACGTTATAACGACCATATACAGTCGATTTCGGTTAATGGGACCACATTGGGACGTGATCGTTTTGGGCCTAATAACGGGCTGGTCCGATTAAACAAACATGCCCCATGTTACAAGATGGGACGTGCTATGTAGCATATTAAATGTTTATTAAACCTTTATTGTGTGATTTACACATTTAGCGAACGTACAAACAAGAACTACTGTTGCTTACAAACTTTTTTTTGCAAAACTATTTGCAAACAAGTATTTTTAAACGATCTACAACACAATGTTTAGGTACTCAGCATGCAAAGCATAATACTGTAAAAAACAAGTTCTTTCCAGTCAACGTTTGAAGAACTTATCCAGTGTGATCTGACGCGCTTTTGCTGTGGCCAAGTGGTGACTTGTGGCTTCTTTTTTGTAGTAAATGGTAATGTTAGGCAAAGACCTGTAGGTGGCAGTAGATGGCTGGAAAGAAACTCGGGAGTTTTCGGGTAGCGATGCCAAAGACGAAGAGTTTCTTTGGTAACCATGGATATTACATATCCATTTTTAGTCCGATTAAGCGGAATTTTGGTCCAAATAAGCGAATAACATTACACGTATATAATAGGAGTTGATTTGGTACTTTATGATTTGGTCCGAATAAGCGGCTGGTCCCATTAACCGGAATGGACTGTATTCATAATGTATTAAAAAATGGTTTGACTCTCATTGAATGTTCTCTCAGTATTTTGTTTTAGTCAATCAGTAGTCCCAGTTTATGAGCTGCATTTTTAATGCAGGAATACACAGTTTCTCTGTATGTTTTGACACATGCAGTATATGTGGATATATATGTAGCCAGCTACTCATCAGTTCAGGAAATAATTAAAAATGGAAGTCCAGTAACTATCCATTACTCCTGCTGGTTGCTAAAGCTTTGGAATCAATTATTTTGCTAACTCCTCGCTGGTGTTATGCCAATCAAATGTTTTTGTTGTGTCCTGCAGGAGTCTCTGTCTGGACCATTCGTCCACCAGAGTGTGAGAAGAGGACATGGCTTGAGGTCTTCTGGGAGGCCGGCACTATTCAACCAACCTAGAGCCTCCCTGCCTTCTCAGGTTAGTGTGTTCTTCTTACTGCAGTGGGAGGAAAACATGATGAGACCTACCTTATGAACCTAACCCACCGTAAAACATTTTAGAAATCTGCAAACATTTACAACAATGATTCAGACATGACTGTAAATGGCATTTGTGTAGGTGTCTGCCCACGTCCGAAAACTCCATTGAAGGATCTGAAGAGATGATCTTTGGAGTAGTTTCTCACATTCCATGCTCTGTATTCTTTGTCTCATCAACATGGCGTGTCTTTGCATGCACTTAAGAATCCGATAACTACGGAAAATCTGATTTTGCCAGTAATCCGATCAAGGAGTAAACTTCCGTGATCAGATAATGGGAAACCTCTGTGTTTATATGCCCCAGGCAATAATCGGATTTTTACACTGCAGCCAGTCAATAATCTCAAAGATTTTATGTGAAGTAAAAGTAAATATTTAATAGTATATAATCTAATTTTCAATTCTCTTGGGATGCGCAAAGAGTCGGCGCCTCCGCAAAGTGTTCCGTAGCCGTTTAGCCTTTCATTCCAGGGTTGCCATATCCCACCTGATAATCCCCCACCTGGACTATGTAAATAAGTTCTATAGTAGTGAACCCTCTCAGATGTAGCAGACCTGGGAACCATGTTTTTTCCCACTAGCTGCTCTGTGCACATGCACAGACTATCACGTCCAATTGACACCGCGTAACTGGTATACATGCTATTACTAATAATATGCGATTACTGGGGTAAAGTCCAGCTCCCTTTGTAAGATTACGTAATCTGATTTCCAGATCATCATATGCTTTATACATGACCAGTTGATTAATCAGATAGCTGCATACATTTGATTATTATCGGATTATTAAGTGTGATAACTCCGGAATGGCAACTTGAGAAAAGTAAATAGTTTACGTGATGTTATTACATATCGATTATCGAGTGGCGGAATCTTTTTTGAAATCATCTTTTGTAACGGTTTTAACTGGTACCATGTATTTGGCGAGATAAAACGTTGTACCATAAGTGTTTTTTTTTTAACTGTCATTTGGAATCTCTTTCATATGGAGAAACACTTGCAAAAGCATCAGAAAGCATTAATTTCTTTTTCTTTCTTTTTTTGTTTTCATCATGTTGCCTTGCGTTGTGGCAACAACTGCATTACACTGCCGACAGATTTTACCCGGTTTTGCTCAGAAACGTCCATTTTGTAGTTTAAATAACTCCATACGTCCGAAGTCGACTGTCTTTTAGCAACCAAATCACTCATTTTAACCCCCAGTCCCATTCTGTTTCCTCCTCATGAACTCTCCACTGCAGAGTGGCATTCCATATGAGGGAGGGAGCTTCCAATTAGGGGGAAGGTCATAAATCCAGGAGTCAACTTTGGGATGCCCTGCTTTCCTTTTAGGGCACTTTTTACGGTAGAAGCCATTTGTGAAGTTTCAGTTTACCAATCACACATTCCATTATTTTCTTTAAAACACCGAAGACGACTGTGCCTGTTAATACCTAATAAATCTAACCTAATATACAGCTCACAAAAATGAGGAGATATTTAAAAATGAAATGGCCCTAATGACAAACCCCACAATTTATGTGAGCAGTGTATAATATTTTATTGAAAATGATGTGGAACCTACGCTCCACTTTTGTTTTGCTGCGGGTGAGTGCGCTCTTGTGCTGACTCGCTATTGGAGGTTATATAGCCCACTCTCCCTTCATCCTAATTACATTGGGACAGCCCTTAATGTGGCTGACACTTTGCGTGAACGTGCAAACGGAGGCCGAGTGGATAAAGGGAGTGAGTAGAGAATGGGATTGGGGGTTAGACTGCACCAAATGCCAGGATCGGGACTGCTTTAGTGTTTAATTGATAACGATCGGATTGATTGGCTGCGTTTGCAGAAACAGCATGCTGCTCAAGAGAAGAAACGTTATTGTATCCACGAACGGGAACGGGATTAAATGCACAAGATAATAATTAGCATAATATCGCGATGGATTCAAATGATCACAATATTCCATAGTATTGGTATCGAATGGTATCTTTCCATGTCTACTGCTTAGTTGCAGAATTGAGAACACTCAAAAACCACAGTATTTTTTTTTTTAAAGCATCATAGCTTTCACATCACTGTTAAATGATCAGCTGACCGGCAGTTCAAATGATCAATTCATACTGCCTTTGGGAAACTTGTACACCGATTAAACCATTAAATAAAAATCATTTACCTAATAGCTCCCCGGTTCTACCCTGACCTTGGAATTTCTTTGGCGTTTGTGTGTTATCTGCGTGTTCCAAATACAGTTCCATGCAGTTCCATGCCTACTTAACTACCACTAGTTAAGTGGTTGTGCTTAATTGGCCCGGCGTAGATGTGCCTCACTCTGGTGTCTAGAATCAAAATATTAGCAAGAGATCCTTTAATTCCTAGAAGTTGTGAGGTCGGACTCGTTTGATTGACAGATTCTGCATGCTCAATCGGATTGAGGTCTAGAGAATTTGGAGAGCAAGGCGACACCTTGAACTGTTTGTCACGTTTCCCAAACTATTCAGGAGCAACTTTAGCGCTGTGGCACTGTGCATTATCCTCCTGAAAAAGGTCGCTGCCAAAGGAACACCGTTGCTATGAAGGAGCATACTCACTTGGCAACAATGTTTTATTTGGTGTTACATCCATATGAATGTCAGAACCCAAGGTTTCCCAGCAGGACATTTTCAGTGTTGCTCATTGTTGCACTGTATGAAGTAAATATAAGAGCACAGTATTTAGTAGAGATGAGCAGACTGATCGGCCGCTAGCTGGAATCGGCCATTTTTTAGTATATAACCAACTTTGTGGCAGTCACACTTACGCTTGCGGAGCGCACTTGAGTGACAGCAGTGCACACTCAGCCACGCATGAGCAGCACAGTGCTTTAAATAACTTTAATTCAGAACTCGCTTCATGTGTGTATAGAGCTTAAATGATGACCCAGCCACTCTCCAGTTTGTTTATGAGATCGCTGCTGAAGCAGGTGCTAACTTTGAGTTGTGTTTGGAGTGCTACTTAGTAAACTATACAGTCTTTTTCTATAACGCAATACTAATAAGCAACTAGGGATCTGTGTCAAACTCAGCCGTGTCTTCAGTTTAGAAGCTGTTAAGAGCGTGCTGCAACTCCGAAAACATTCGGAACAACAAATTTAATACGACTAAACAGCATTATCCTGCTGAAAATCCAGAAATTGACAAAACTAACAAAAGCAAAGCTAAAACTAGCAATAGCCCAGAGCCAGGCACAAGCCAAAAAGCCATAAAAGGATTATTTAGCAATAAATATGTTTCCATTAAAGAAAAAAAAAAACACAATTTTTCAACAAATTTCAACATTTATAATTCTTAACCGAAAGAAAATTGAAATAGGCAGATCGTATGTAAAAAGATTGAAGAGAATCGGTGCATTTTTAATATACTGCTCACTTAAGTAAGGGGATCTTTTATTATGGAATATTTCATTTTGAACTATCAAAAGCAGTATATTTAGAAGTAGTCTAATGTCTTACTCATGGTATACATGCTATTTCAGGAATGTGTAAATGTATTACATTATGTATTGTTAGACATGAATTTTAAAGCACACACTTATGTAGTTTAGCTTTCAGATGCTATCGTATCATACCTCTCTACATGTTGCAGATATATTTTGGTATTTTCTTTAAGCTTATGAATGGCTTGACAGCAGACTGAAAAGGGTGACTGTTGCAAGGGGAACCACAAAAACATAATATGCATGACTTTAATTTGTTGATAGTACTCTCAATCAAGATTCATCCTAATGCAACCGTTGCTTTGCAGCAACTCTGAAGTCTGGTAAATTTTTTAGTCCCATTTGTCCCTGTTGAGAACGGCTGTAAAGATTTAACACACGGTCTCTGTCCTATTTCTTTAGGACACATCTTAGCAAGGTCACTGGCTGCCCCATTTTCCCAGTCAACAACTGACCTGACCCTGAATGACCCAAATAAATAATAATAATAATTATTTTTTTTTCAATATTCGTGCACCTTGTTTGGTGACGCAAAATAAAAATCTTTTATTTTTGTGAGCAGTGTAAGGGGGGGAGGTGTGTTCGATTTTTAGATGCATCGCGATTCGGATGTCAACGATTCTGAATCGAATAACAAATGTCAATAATCGATAATCGAGAACACTTGCATCTGAAAATGTAGACCAGCTTCTGTTCTTACACAAGAACTTAAACATTAGCATCACTAACTCAGCTCTGTAACACGAGTGTATAAATGGCAGAACCAGATGCAGCTACAGAGACAAAACTGGTGTTTATTGGAGTAATTAACAGGCAGAATCAGTCAAGAAACAGTCCAGGGTCATAAACACAAAGGCAATAAGTGATCGGCAGGTCCAATAAGGGCAAGACAAAACTGGAAGCATGGTAAATCAGTGATAATCCACAACAGTATAAAGAGCTTAGAAATGAGTTGAGAGCCACGAGACTTAGCAGAGAACTAATAATGAACAGGTATGTGTGATCAGAAGGACGGTGGTGAGGAGTGTGTGATAGGCTGGGTTTGATCGCCTGAGCAGTCCGTATGTGTGAGAAGCTCATTTACTCTATGTTCAGTGCTGTTATTTACAAGAAGTAATTCAGCATGTTGACTCTTCTTTCTGCAGATGCCTTTTTTACTCTGCTGAATTTGTGTTTTACGTCATTTAATTTATTTGTTTGATCCTTAGGATTTTGATTCTATGCTCAGAAATGTTGACCTCATTTATTTATATAAAAGGGCAGATTTTATTTATTTATATGGTTTTGGATAGAAACTGTAGACACAGACACTGTATAGAACATTGTTGTATTGTTCTATAATCGTTGCCCTCTAAATCGGAATCGTGAGGTGCCTAGAGATTCCCACCCCTGGGGCAGTGTTTTATAATGACGGCAATTGCATATTTAATCACCGGTGGAATAATATGTTTTATTGGAGAGCTGACAAAATTAGTCAAGAAACGGATAAAGCTACACAAACTCAATTGTTACTTCTTGCTTCTGGTTTTGTTGCGTTTACATTTGCTTTTTTACTCTCAGATAGTAATTTGATGTGTTTGTGTCATACTGAGTGAGTTAATAACATCCCATTAAGCGTGTCCTCGCTTTAGTAGCACTGACGGGTATTAATTTCACCAGTATTCATACATTTTTGCCTACACTCTTAATGTGTGCATCTAGAATGGGCAAGTTTCGACATGTCATCTGCGCCTTCAAATAATCTCCTCGTGCTTTCGTTGGCCTTGAGTTCTGCTGTATTTACTGGCAAATTATTTTTAAATGTGAGTTTCAGAGAGGGTGATAGGATGTGAAAGCTGTTTACAAAGAATAAAACAGGACTGCTGTTGGTTTAATGAACCATCTGGAAATCTTCCAAAACAAAAACGAACCTTTTGGTCTTGCTTGCAGCTTGTGGCTCAGCACGTTTTTGCAACACTAATGCATGCCAAGTAAAGATCTGTATTATGTCATAGCCTTTACGTTATAGCTTGCAGCATAGGACTAATTGAGACTTTAGCCTTTTTTATACCCTAAAATTGTTAGTTTTCAAAGCTGATTGTGTAATTACTGTTTTTTTTTTCCACAACTAACCATTCTACTTCTGTAATGTGTAATTAACTTAAAGTAAAAAGAGTCACTGTAGGTCTCAGTTTATGATGAACTGAGCGTGATTTATTTATTTATTTGGTTTATTTAAGGCTGCTATCGGCATCAGTGGCCATTTAAGGACATGTGAGAATACAGCGGCAGGAATGTTATTTTCCTTGGTAAGGCAATAAGCAAAAGGCAATTTTCCAGCAGTACAGTGTAGGGATTCAGTTTTACTGTCAGCTCAGCAAAATACCCATTTCCGCATTGTTAAAAAAAAAAACAAAAAAAACATGAGAACCTTCTCCAACTTGAACCACACCTTTCACGCAGTCCTCATTGAAGGCTTCCTGAGGGCTTTGTTGAACACGACACCTAGCATTGCTCGTATCCAGGCAGAAACCAGATTCAACTGACCAGATAACACATTTCCAGGCATGAACAGACCATATTAGTGTTTTTTAGCCCTTTGTCTTTGAGAACTTTGTTGCGGAGGACCTGCGGTTACTTCTAAAAGCTGTTCTTGCCTGAAAGCCGACAGCCCCTGTCCATTGGTCGTGTCTTTTGACTGGGATGTTTTTATCACTGCTAGTAGAACCGCATGACTGTATGCTTCAACACACCTGCAAATTCAGCTACTTCTTTCACACTATGGCCTTTGCTACGTCCAAATGCATTTACATCTCTGCAATTCATTTCAATCCATATTGTGGCCCATTTACCACACATTTACTACACTGTACCACCTCTTCTCAAACTATAAATCCCATCACACAGGTATTTATAGCCCGATCATCCTTGTGCAACGTTATATGCAGGAGCCTGAAGTTACTGCCACTATAAAAACACAAGGTTTCTTTGGGACTGGGCAGCTCCTACAGAGTAATCAGTACACAACAACAAACACGAAAGAAGTCTTTGGCAATAATTTGCCATGGAACATTTTTGAAATAGCTGTAGGAAAGACTGAAAGTACATTTATATTGAGTATAAAAATGATCATAATAAACATGTTCCAGCCTAAGGCCTCACAACAACAACCACATGTGAAGAAATCACTCACAGGAAAATCACTCAAATAAAAAAATCTGATGGAAGGACCCTAATTTCTCACTGAATACATTGTGTAGAATTCCAAACAGCTGGCATGGAATACCATTATCAAATAATTGTGGCTGAATTACATTCTCAGCATGTCTGACATTTAGGCAGTTATTATTTAGTCGGTGAATGAATTGACTTCATTTTATACTTAATGTCAGAAAAATGTGATAGAGGCAGAGAGCTGCTCAGAAAGACTCATTCCATTCCATTCTTTCTGGATGGATTAAAATAAGTGAGGTCCTGAATGCTCTGTTTTTCATTGTCCATCTTTTCTTTATTCACTGAAACTCGGATACAAAGTTCTGCTGTTTAGGAAAACCCGGCTTCGTGGATTTTGTCACGCTCCTCTATTTTCATTTGATTTCTTCTGGTGTCAGTATTATTACATTTCATATAGTGTTAGCCAAAATGTCAGTAGAGCCAGACAAGAGAAAGTTTGCTTTCGAAAGAAATTCAACAACTTGTTACGAGAGCGGGTGGTGTTTTATATCATAATTGTTTTTATACAGTGTTTTGTAACTCAGTGTTTTTTATTAATGAAATATTACAGGTACCAGCACTGTTAGATACAACTTCATGCATACATATATGTAAAATAAAGCATATGCAGCCTATTATTCATTAATTCCTTTATACATTCATTCATTATTCTTCACTTAATCCACTTAATCCACACAGGGTCGTGGGCCAGCTGGTGCCCACCCGGAAACTCTGGGTAAAAGGGCAGGAACAACCCTAGACGGGGTGCCAATCCATCGCAGGGCACACACACACACACACACACACACACACACACACACACAGTCACCCACACATTTACATACTTAGGGCTACTTTAGAGGCACCAATTAACCTAACAAACATGTCTTTGGGCTATGGAAGGAAACCAGAGTACCCAGAGTAAACCCACGAGGACATGCAGATTCCACACAGAAAGACCCAGACCGCTCCACCCTGAGATTGAACCCGGGACTTTCTTGCTGTGAGGCTCAATTTTTTTTAAAGCACAATGCCTTTTTGTAAAGATTTACAAAGCTTGCTCCACAACTATATTTCTTTACAATTAAATTAATATTCTTCAAAAAATAAAAAGGATTGTTTTGACATGGTTTTTTAATAGATGGTGAAGCTACGATAAGATAAGTCAAGATAATGTAATTATCATAGTACAATTATATAGTGACATTAGGAATACTGCTACTGAACAGTGCACATCTACACAAAAACAGAATAACACACACAGAGTCACACACAAAGACTTCAAGATTATTGTCACACTAATGAACTATGAACTACACTAATGAACTAAATATTGAAAAATGTATTCTAAGAAATTGGAAATATTGAATATACGAAATATTCGACATAATTATTGCACTGATAGAATAGGGCATTTTGTTTACAATTTTAAACCTAATGTTTGTAGTAATTTATTTGAATTGCAAAAGACTGAAGTGTTCTTGTTCATAAAACGAGAGTGTGCATTGCTTTTTATTTAAATGCACTACAGAAATCCAAAAGAAGCATATTCTTGTTAAATGTAAAATCAGTAATCATGCAAAAATTGAATTGTGAACTCGTGTGAGCATCGTGTATCATTATGCTCTATGCTGGAGTGGTTCAATATAACATATATATATATATATATATATATGTATATGTATATGTA
>JAVSBV010073989.1:0-10181 GCA_033117975.1 Parotocinclus spilosoma
CGCCAAAAACCACGCCTTTATAGGACGCGAGGCAGCTGTTCGGGATCTGGGCATAATGAGACAGTGGATATAAACCGATACCTCTGTAATGGCGACCGGTGAGGATGGCCGAACGCACCAAGGGAAGGTAGGAACCCTAACAGTGATAAAACCTTTCATGATCTTTAACAAGTGTCTTATAACAATTGTCCCAAAAAGGGATATTTGACACCTGACTTTTCTTTATCCTTTTCTTTATCCTTTTTCTAGGCTGTGAATATCTGGTAAATTAGCTTGTTTATTTTTATTTACAATATGTATGCTTAGAAATTGCATTATTGTTATTTTGCTTCAGTATATATCAGCCTATCCACTTAAATGGTATCATAACTTTGGCATGGGCTAGTATTTACTTTTGATTTAATGTTGTTTCTTTTAATAGTAATGGCTTCAAACAGAAAAGTTTGCCAGTTAGTGTGTGTTTATTGTGATACCAAAATCTCTACGGAGTTCAAAATCTGGTTTGTGACCAGGCCAAAATATGAGACTGCTGGACGGTTCTTAAGGCACTCCTTGGTGGTCTTTTCAGTGTTAGCAGGAACATTGTTTTACTGAAAAATAATGTGACTGTTTCACAGTAGAAAACCACTTTTCCACTGTGGGAAGCAACCCTTTCTGTAGTATTTTCATGTACTACAAAGCATTAACCAACTTTTCACAGTGATACAGCTCACCAATATCCAGCAGCTACATAGGTTGCCCACACCATCACACCTCATACCTAAAAGTTTAATGATTAAAAAGCAATCATTTCTGTATTGCTTATCACAGCTTTATAGACACATTGCTGAACCATCACCATGCAACTTTCAAACATTCAGCCATACAACTCTGCTGAACAACTTTCCATATTCTGCCATTTATATCCATGATGCTTTTCTTAGACAGTAAGAAACATCTAATACACAACCTGTATTAGACAACATTCTGGTTATTGGTCTTCTCAAAAGAGTCTTATTTTCTAAGGTCTCGAATTCTGCTGCCAGTTTTTGAACAGGTGGTCATCTCTTTTGAAGAGGATTTTACCCCCCTCCAAAATCCTTTCTTTCTGGCAGCATCACTTGTTGGTTAAGTGTTAACCTAATCTTTTATGAGGGATTTGCTGTGCCTTTAGGGTCTTGTAAATTTCAGATTAGCCGCAGCTGCATTATACCCCTGCGTTATAATTTGCAGATTTTCTCTTTAAGATGATGGGCTGTTTTCAGATGATGGCTGCATCGGGTGTGGCAGATTATCTACAATTAACACAAAAAACAGGAAAGAAGATATCTTGGAGCATTTAAACACCCAGATGTTTTAGACTTCCCAGCTAGCACTCCCACCAGTTAACTGCTAATACAGTAGTACTAATAGGTGTATTATATAACACACTACTCACAAAAATAGAAAGTAAAAGATATGAACATTATCAGTGGCACAGCTATTACAGAGTGCCTTTGTTTAGGCTAACACTAACCAATGCAAATCATTAATAAAACTGCCACTAGGCACTAATATCGATATAATTTTAATAATGTTGTTCTGCTTTATAAACAAGAAAATGACAACAACATGTACACCCCGATCTTCCGCTTCTAACAATCTGCACTGCAGCCCCAGACAGATATAACAGACACTTACTGATGTCCGTCTATTTCTAAGAGCCTAATGCATTTTTGTGTAGCTTCTGTTTTGAATAAGGTGAAAGACTACGTGACAACAAGTCTAACAATTTACAAAGACAATTTAAAAATATTGCCCAGTGATGGATTGACACTCTGTCTAGGGTTGTTCCTGCCTTGTTTACTGGCCAGCCAGGCACCAGCTCTTAATCCCTGTCCAGGATTAAGAAGTAAAGAAAATGAATGAACTTAATACATGTTGTTATGTAAAACATATTTTACATACCTGCAGGGATAACTGAAGGGATATAAGAATTCCTATTTTAAGGCTACATTCAGAGGCTTTATTAGGTACACCTAGCTAGTATCAGATTGGACACCTGCCTTCAGAACTGCATTCATTCTTCATGGGATAGATTTAACAAGGTGCTAAAAACATACCTCATAGACTTGAGTGCAAATTAACATAATGGCACAATGCAGTTTCTGTAATTTTGAAAAAAAAATCTATGATGTAAATCTCCTGTTTCATCACCCCCAAAGGTGCTTCATTGGATTGAGATCTGGTCACCATGGAGGCCATTTGAGTACAGTGAACTCAATATCACTCTTCTTGGGACCATTTGCATTTGTGACATGCCACATTATCCTGTTGGAAGTAGAAGAAGAATACAATGTGGCCAAAAAATCCAAAAAATGAGACTCACCGGACCAGGCAACATTTTTCAATCTTCTGTTGTCCACTTTCAGTGAGCACATGCAAATTTCAGCTTCTGTTACCTGTACTTGACTGACAGCAGTGGCACCCTGTGTGATCTGCTTCAAGGTTACACGTGTTGTTCAATATACAAACCTAGTGGTGGATGTGTTTGTAGTTACTTTTGCCTTTCTTTCAGCTTGACATTCTCCTTTAGTCACACATTTGCATTAACGTGTAGTTAATAGGTGTACCTAATAACGTGTCCATTTGACAAACCACAATTTGGAAACAGGATAATGATGCCAAAGGCTCAGTATTACGAGAGCAAAGAATCTGATCTCATCTGCTGGTACAAGTTACAAATGTTTAGCATTGATAATGGGAGGAGTATGTCACAAAACAGTGCATCATCTGCTGCTCAGGGGTTCAGAGTTCTTACCATATCGACCATTGTCCAGCATCAAAAGTGCCTACAATGGACATAAAAGGCTCAGAATTGGAGTCTAATATTCTTCTTGAAAACCCTTGGTTCAGGCATTCATGTGCATGATAAGTGATTGACTCATGCGCACAATTATTATTCTTTCATATTGTTAATACTCAAGATTTTCACTTGTGTCAAAGAAGAGTGGAAACCAATTAAACCTATTTTGAAGAAATTTTTCTTGTTGTGTTTTAATAATTAATAACATTATTAAAATATAGCTAAAACTAAGCAAAGAGAAATATCAGTCCATAATTGCCTAACAATTATACTCAGACAGTTTAAACAAATTATGTAAGTAAACCATTGCATGTTACAGTAAAATTTGGACTCATGAAGATAAGAATGTTCTGCAGATCATTTCATAGAGTCAGTCAAAATGACACCCTTTTATTTCAGAAACAAAAGGGAAAGTGGCATATCTGAATACCCCAACAAGTAATGAGTGAGGGGAGCCTATCATTTAGGTTATGTCTGGAACATGTCTGCCATCTTGAAAGCTGCCATATTGGATCAAGGGCAAGTTTTTCCAATGGGAAGGTGGTCCCTGAAGAAGACCAGAATTGTCGCAGAAAACGATTGACATGATTTTCAGTATCTCTTATGGTTCAAAAGATATCAACACAGAAATTTCAAAACTTTTGTTGTTCAGATGAAATTGACGATTATGATGTCTGGGGAATGCAGCTACTGCATAAAATGCACAGACTTCAACAACTGAGATCAAAAAGAACCATCAATTTCACCCAGCACTGTTACAACCAAATTATGAGAAACTGGGACTATGGATGACGTAGTGGTCGTTTGAAGATCACCACCAACAAAGAAAACTTAACAATGGTTTTGGCAGCCTTCGCAAAAAGCCCACAACGCAGAACGCAACAAGTTCTGTGTCTTTTGACTCACCCTGTAGAATCATTAGCCTAAGAAATCGCTGTTTACTACCACAACATTACATCTGAAATAAATGTTCATGGAGCTCTAGTGTGAAACAGGTTTTAACGTAAAATAATTTGTTTGTATTATTTTATTGCCCAAAGACCTTTTTGCCTCAAAGATGAATAAAATGCTTTAAAATAGAGAATTTTATTCATCTTTGAGGCAAAAAGGTCTTTGGGCAATAAAATAATAAAAATCAATTATTTTACGTAATTTTAAGTAATGCATGTCCAAACTTGGAGCCAGCAAAAATGTTGATTAACTCCATAAATCATTCAGTTAGTGCATATGTTCATTTTAAACTGTTTAACTTGAACTCATTTCTAAAACAGAAAATAATAAGAAATTATATCAAAGACCTGTGAAAGAATGTCCTACAAACAGTACCAGATGCAGGTTTAGCTCATCTTTCTATATTGCATTTCCCTACATAGAAGGACAAAAAAATTTTTTACAGACATTTATTTTAGTTCCTTTCAGTGGGTCACAGATTAATTAATCGATGAGTGGCCTCACCATGAAGTAATCCTAGACCCATTATGACTTCTCTTCAGGGGTTAAAACTACAAAAGGGGGAAGGAGACGACATTTTAATTGATAACATCACTGGAGAGCCAACCTTTTATGGAAGCAATCTCAAAATTCACACACTAGGGAGGACCCAATGATAATACTCTGCTCTGTAAAACCTCTAGAGCTTTACATATCAAACGATAAAAACATCAACAATAATACTTACGTAGGCAAGCAAGACATAAAACCTGAACCCTCTTTTACGGTTATTTAGATCCAGCAGTATTCATGTCACATAAAAAGGCTCTCCATTACTGCTGTGCAGGCACACTTCTTGATATAACCAAAAGCACATGTTAATAATGTTTACCACATCAACAATTATCTACTATATGTGGAAATGTTGGTGTATGGGCATATGTTATACCTTTAGGGTTTATGGGTCCCACAGTAGTCTAAAAGTATTCGGTTTCACATGTAGCAACAAGGGAAGAGAGGACAGTTAGGGTTCATTCCCCAGCACTGCAACCTCTACTCAGCCCTGCCATGGACACTTATGTCTCTGCCCTGTACTCTCTGCTGATAAAGATGGGTTAATTTCTAAAAAATATATAGAACTTTTCTCTGTTTTAACCCCACATACACTGGTCAGGTACACATGGGCAGTCAGGAGGATATCCAGTAAGTCCAAACCATCATCAGGGGTTGTTGTTCTAGCTCCATAAGATGGCACTCTCACCCTGGCCTCAAATTTCATTGAAAAGCACTGCCAGGACTCAAACCTGGGTCACCCAAGTGAAACCTAAACTAATATTAACCCTGTCAACTGGACGGATGCTCTCAAGGAGGCCTGATGTTTTCACTGAGTAAAGTAATTTTTAAAGATAGGAACTTAAGTACCATATACTGTAAATCAGTGCACACTGACACACCTTTTGTCTATTATAAACATTAGGTTCAGATGGGCAGAAGAAATATCGTACTCTTTTTCTCAGAGGATCTACTTAGCAAGATAAATTGTCAGAAAGAAAAAGCTTATGAGGCAGGCACGCACAGAGGGAAGATTTACCGACAGATGGTCTTTGAGAAGAACATTCATTCTAGTAGATGATTCACATTTCCTCCGGGGCTGTTGACCCCTGTTAATTGACCTAAACGTAAACAAATGCTTAAGTAGTATATATATTGCTCTCATTTTCTTTATTTGGTCATATTTTAGATACACTCATTGACAAAAATGTTCACCAAGAAGCAGTTGGAATGGAATGAAACTTTGTTGTATAAATGCAATGATATGTGATTACAATATTAGTGTAAAAGGATATATTAATTAGGAAAAACTGTACAATTGAAAGGAGGCTCTACTACCCTATTAGGCCACCTCTAGCCTGGACAGAAGAAGAGTTACAGTTGGGCATGAAGGCATACATGTTCTATATGATATCCCGTGGCACATTTTCCCCACAAAGGTTGAAGCTGTGCCTGTAGATCCTGTACACTTGTAAGCTGCTGTAGCTGGTCCCATAAATGTTTCTCTAGTTTATATTTTGAAAATAAATGACATGACCACTACATGACCATTTCCATTCTGTGCATGATTAAGACAACTGGATATAATAGACAAAATAGCCAGGACTGATTTTTGGAAATCAGTGAGTGTACTCACTCTATTACAATCCCCATCTGAGTTAAGAAAAGGATGGAAGCATCAATCAATGCAAATTTACCACATGTTAATTCCATTCAGTTCATAAAGCCATTTTACTTTACCTTTATGCTTTGAAAAGGAAACAGCAAAAACTGCCTCAGCTGTACATTTGCCATTGGGTTAAAATGACCAAATTACCCTTGACCTTTGTTACAAACAATACAGAAATAAATAGCCATGTGTGTTAAAGTGTAAGGCAGTACAGACTGTGCACTCTAAAACATTAAAACCAAACAATACAAAAAGAAAGAACAAAGACACTTGTTTTCCCCTCTGGCCTCATCACATATAAAAAACGTGTAAATCATCTTTGAACTTATATATCGTTGGAAAGCATTGACCCAAGGACAAAAATATTTGGGTGGTGTATGGTTAACCACAGCAGTGTCATTGACCTGAGAGTGTGTTGTTCTGGAACAACTGTATCATGCACAGTAACATTGCTTTAAACAATGCACCACTTGACTTTCTATGAAACAACTGTTGGGAAATGATTGCAGAGTACAAAAACAACTGGCTTTAACATTCAGAACAGAGATGGACTTCTGGTCACTGTAGTCTGGCCCAGAAGCATAAATAACAGAAATAGAGGGAAAGGGAGAATATGAAAAAATGAATAAAACAAACACAAAGATACCTCACCACAAACTAACCAACAGCTTCACCACCGTAAATCACACACTTTGCCAGCCAAGACCCAAATGCCTGTGGTTTGCTCCATAAATACGTACTAGACCATACCATTTTTAAACTCTATAAACTTCAAGCAATGTTTTTAGTACATTTTAATGGAATGCAAAATTATAAAGTTAATGTACAATTTCTCAATCTAACAAATTTTCAACTAAAAGACAGTGCCTTTTTCATTCAATAAATAGACAAAACCAAAGGGTTCCCCTCCACTACACATCACAATAAATGCTTCCAAATTTTGGCGGAACTAATCGCACACAATAGCTGCCTCACCGTAGTACAACCTACTGAGAATAATTAATTACCAAAACAAAATCTGGTAAGGTTAAGTTGGTGAATCCCAACTAAAAAACAAATTGTATGTAACAGTAGATGAACATAGTCAGTACAGTAGTTTTAATTTACATCTACATCTCGTACTGAGCATGGCTAGCAAGTAGGCTTACATAAACTGTCCATAGATATATATACCTAAACACCACATTGGCTGCTTCAGCTCATTATATAAGATAGTCCAATACCAATGCATGTGAAATTTTGGTCCAGGCAAGACCGGCAAGTACAAGTAAACAAATACAAGTGAACAAAAGAGCTGCTTTACCACTTTAAAATGTACAATAACCTATTTATATCACAAATGATTTTAATGAGTCGCTTTTATATTCTAGGCTTTGTGGTGTACAACAGTTTTGACTTCAATAACAAATATAAAGTACAGTACAGCATATCATTAAGCTATGAATACAATAAGATGTAGTCTGAAATAATAATATTAGTCAATCAATACAACACAAAACTGGTATATAGTACATATAGTGCATATAGTATTATAATACAGTATATAAAATAGAGAATACCATGTACACAACTAATATATTACTAATATGCTAATATATTACTATTATTGTTTTATTATATCATTATGTATTAGACTAGAACCATACATGTTTTTCTCAATACAATCTTTGGAAAAGTTGCCTGAACCGACATGGCGACGACTTAACGCATAATTCAGCAGCCAATGCGGCGTCTATGCATATTATGTTTATGAAATTGGCATGTGTCTGTGAAGTACATACGGAGGCCAACACAACAGAGAGTTCTTGGTGTGATGCTTCTGGGATTTTAGATATTTTCTGCCTAACACGGTTCGGAAGCTCAGTGACAGGACCGGTTAGAATAGCATTTTAAAAAGTCACTTTCCTACCACAGTATATTGTAGTTCTCATTAAGCGGCAGACAGCTACGCTTTAAATGTAAACCAAAGCAGCTATCTTCCGCCATCTAGTGGTCTCTTATGGAAATTTGCTGCATAAGACAAAATACCAGAAATTCGCCAAATATTAAAATGTATATAATTTAAATGACTAAAAAACGCATTCATTAATTCATGAATTAATTAGTGTCTGCTTTTCGTGACAAAAGGTAACATTTTCGAGTAAGAGCTAAACATGGTGTATGTTACAATGTGTTGCTGAATTGATTTTAACGCTTGAATACATTTGTATCAGTTTGGAGACATATAGTCGATTTGAATACTTAAATCAAGAAAACAAAAGTGGTGGTCGAGGAGTGAAATTTAACAAGTTTGTGATGTTCTATACTGATCTTACTGCTTCTTTATCATTTCTGATACTACACGTGGATGTGAAAACAGCCTGGCAATGTTTAATTCTCCTTGATTACCCAGTTCCCACAAATGCTTGGGGTAGAATCTCCAAGCCATGGTGAATCATGAAGTGACCAATGTTTTTAAAATAAATTCCACACAGTTCATACATTTGTAAACAAATACTTTGTAGGCCACATACATTAACATACTAGGGACACTTCAGGGACATCAAAATAGTAACTAACCATCAGTTTGGGAAGAAAAGCATTTTAAGGTCATTTGAAAATGACACTTGTTGGTGCTAGACAGGCTGGACTGAATATATTTAAGAAACTGCTGAGCTATTGGGATGTTCACACACCATTGCTAAGATTTACGGAGAATGGTCCAAAAAAATATCCAGTAGTGGCATATTTGCATCATGGACGCAACTCTATTATGCTGTCATGGCAATGTCAACCAGAATCCAAGAGAAATGTTTTCAAAGCATTGTTAAATCTATCTTATGAAAAAGTGAGGACATTCTAAAGAAAAAGGGGTTTTTAACTGGGTACTAGCAAGGTGTTCCTTATAACTTGACCCATAAATTTATGGGTCAAGTTATTTAGTAATATAGCAGAAGCAATTATCCAGGGTGACTTATAAGGTTAACCTTACTGCTTTTGCTGCTGGACGAGCCTCTATTGCTTAGTGTTGAGGTCTGGATTCCATTACAAAATTGAAACCAGTAATACACAGCACTGCCTTTTACTTCAGAGAAGTCTTTGATATTATTGATCTTTGCATAGTTAAATAAATCTCTCTGGACATATCATATCGCTGTTCTTTCTCAGATTCCTCTGGCAGGTACGGTTTCCTTCCAGGTGCATAGCAAGAGACTACTAATGAACCTTTGCAAAGTGGGATTTAGAATGTTTTGAGCCCTTGTTAAAAAGATCATTTGTTTTCTGCCCTCTCAATTTAGCTCCTATACTCAATAATGGCAGCACATACCCTTTCTGTGCCTGTACTGATGTCCTCTCTCTTCTTCTCTTTGTTGTTAAGACTTTACATGGTTATATCAGATTTTTAGCCATTTATGGCTAGTGATGCCGGGTGGCACTGTGGCTCGGTAGGTAGAGATGTTGCCTCACAGCAAGAAATTCTTCATGCAGAATCAAGCAGATAAGGAAGTTAACCAATGTGAATTAATGACCTCATTGAATGCTCACTTTTACTTAAGATCATCAGAAAAGCAAATGAAAAGTCAAAAAAGTTGTTTGATCATGGAAATGAAATGCAAACTCAATTATGGTGATTGAGAAGCAAGTGACATATTAATGAGGGTGAACAGAAGCATGTCAAACTGGATGAGAGTGCCGCACTGTGACTGTTCAGTAGGGTGTATTGTCACCAAACACTTACAAAATTCGCTGATAGCAATGGGGCATGAAAAAGTGGGTGAACTTTTATTCATCTGGATTTGGAGCACTGTTTTAATAAAACAGTGTTACATGGTGCACATTGCCAAACAAGGTGAAAAATCATAATTATTATATGTTTAAATACAAATAAATTTATACGAAAATACATGCACGTGCAAAGATCTGTAAATAAGTATTTATCAGATGCACAATGTGCATTCATAAGTTTTATGCCTTGTAGTTGTTATACTATATATATTTTTTTCTAAGAAATATTTAAATGCTTTCATTTTACTTCTTTACTTCTTAGGGCGAGTGTGACAAATTTGGTGATTGATACATTATCAGGGACCATCAAGCTTTTAGAAATGATTGTGCTTTTCTTTTCTGATGAATTCACGCCTTATAAGGGATATTTATTTATTTATTTATTTGGCTTCTTTAACGTCGCTATCGGCATCAGCGGCCATGTAAGCGACACACACAAGG
>JAVSBV010074000.1:0-10181 GCA_033117975.1 Parotocinclus spilosoma
TGACTTGGGACTTGACTCGGGACTTGAGTATCAAGACTTGAGACTTACTTGTTACTTGCAACTTAGTGACTTGTTCCGATGTTTGGAAACTAGAGTAAAGGGGATGAACAAAATATATAGAGAAGCACATGGACTATATACTATAATTGCAGAACCACAACTATATGATAAGTGCAGCAATATGGTGAGTAAAACTGATAAAATGATCAATGAGTGTAGAAACAAGGTGTACCTAATAAAGTGACTGGAGTATGTATAACCATGAAACTAACTATACGTATTTGGTAAATTCAATTTTATTTGCAGGCCTCACAGCAGCGAGATTTCCAGTTTGATCTCGACCCTGGACTCTGCCTGGGCGGAATCTGCATGTCCTCCCTATGCCTCCATGGGTTTTCTATGGGTATTCAAAAGATGGGCTTGTTAGGTAAATTGGTGTCTCTAAAGTGCCCTTAGTGTGTGCAAGTGTGTATGAGTGTGTAATTGTATGTGCTCTGCCTTGCACCCTGTGTCATCAGCTATTCACTGGCTCCCCCACGACCTTGACTAGGATTATGCGGATAAGAAAGTGAATGAATGAGTGAGTTTCATGTCATATTGCACTTAGTGACTTCTCTTAACGTCTCACTACTTTTCTATTAATTAACACTGAAGGCTATTAGACACAGAACACAATTATTTCATGTGATTTAATTGGAAGTCAGTAAATTAGCTTGATCTTGTGTATTATGACGGTATCTTACACACCAAAAGTGATTTTTCTGACAGCGGAAATGGGATATTATTTTATTCACCCACTGGTTGACTTTTGAGAAGTTCCACTAACTGTCGATTCTATTGTTGAGAATGCAAAAATCAAGCTGGTTTTTAAAACAGATAATCTGAAAAAATGTCAGATCAGATCATGTAACCAATTAACCTATAATTGATTTCAGATGGGGAAAAAATATTTTATTAAATAGTTTATAAGGTGAAAAGACTATGGAAAAACCTACGAGACATATACGTTAGGCAGAAATGAGAAGAGATGTCAGGAAACTGCTTACGGAAATGGAAATTTATAAATGGGATTTCTTGTCTGGATGAAACTTGTACATATAGAATAAGGCTGAACTGCTTTTGTCTTTGCTTGATTTGCTTAATATGCAGGGCATATTATAATACTTCTAGTATAAAGTTGGAGAAGCTGTCAATAATAAAATAGCTTGCCCATTTTTAGAGCAAAAAGTCTGAACCAGACAGTGAAAAAAAAATGTGACTATTTTCACAGTGTTTCATGTAAAACTCCCTAAGGGATAATAAACTGTATGTTAAGAGGTAAGAAATGACTAATTAACAGTATATTATCTATTCAGTTAGTGACCCTTATTGCTACAGGCACCTGAAAAACAGCAGCGTCAGTGTGTTTGGGTTCGATTCCAGTAGCACAAAGGTCACATGATGTGTTAACAGGAAAAAACAGGTACTGGGAGTGTACTTTAAGTACCAGTTTCAGGCCTGGATTAAAAAGGAAGGACCCCTACCAGAAGAAGACAAAAAGCCTGATTTTTTGTGTGAACATTATAAGTTGTGTGGATGGTGTATATTCAAACACACAGTAACTTACACAATACAAACAAAAGTTTGTGGACACCCAGAAATTCCATTCAAAATATGAGTACAACTGCCTTTGTTTTTCTAAAAGTTTTTTTTTTACTATTTTGAATACATCAGCTCCTGATGTTAGACAATAAACCCTTGCTCACTTTTGCCATTCTAGTGCATATTCAAGGTGTCTAATGAGTTGATGCCGAGGTTCTGTGTAAGCCAGCCATGTTCTCAATAAACACTGCTAATTCTCTATGGACTTTATTTAAGGCATTTTTGCAGGGCAGAAAATTTATAAACTGACTTAAATGCAAGTTAAAAGCAGAAGCCTATATACGTGTCATATTAAGATTCATTTTATTCATTCGGTTTATTGCCACTGTTATCTATGGAGAATTCAGAAATATCTGCTTTGTATTATGAAAGTGAATGCTGCTGAAATAAAAATTAGACGCTGTGTGAAAAACAAACTTTTGTGAAGTGTATATGTAATGCACCCTGTCTAACCTATACCTGGAGATCAGACTAACTTGGTGTAAGAGAATGTGCAGAAGTTAAAAAATAATTAGTTGCTACAGACATTAGTTTTAGACATTAATCCTGCACTATATGCACAGACTGCTGAAACACACACAATACATATTTGTTACTTAAACACAAACAACACTTGTTAAAACACAACATTAATTTTCCTTTTTTAAAACTATCTAAGGAGAATAAACAGAAAGAGCAATAATCTCTCAAGCTTGTGACAGCAGTAACTAAACCGTACTGTGCAGATGAGCTCGTGACTCGTGGTGGTATGAATTAAAGGATTACACCACCATCTAGAGGCCAAATAGAGGACTCTGTTTTTAGATTGATCAGAAGAACATTTTATTTAAGTGACATGCTGTTTATTTCATATACAGCCCTTACTGTAACAGTGTTTTTACAGTGAAATGACAGTGGAGGTTTCTCATTAATAGTATTTATTGCATGAATAAATGTTTTCATTTTCAGGTGCTGTTAGATACAACGTAAACCGAAACTAAATGCAATACCATTGTGCTTAACAGTCTAGAGCTCCAAATAATAATAATAATAATAATAATAATAATAATAATAATAATAATAATAAGGAGGAGGCCAAAAGGATAAAGATTCCACAAATCATACAATTTATGACAGAAAATGGAATTACAGTTCTTACAATTTTGTGTTAAATAATGCAATATTTAAAGCACAGCTAACAATGTTGTGGTTTACAAAAGTTCTGCATATGCATTAAGGGAAAATCATTATTTTTAACATTTAAATAAAACATTTTCTTTGATAATGAATGCTTTTGTCAAACTCACTATTAACGTTACTATTTAATGTGGGAATGGATCCTCTATTGGGATGGAGTTTTTTAATGCTCTATTGTTAGAGAATGTTTTAGAGTGGATTGTACTTACCATATGCATAAAAAAGTCTGGCAAAGTACCCAGGATAACTGGTCTGAATGCAGGACAATTTTCTGCCTAAAAAGGTTTATCTGGAAACATACAATTTGAAATGTAATTGTAAAGTGTATTACTTTCTATGTGATTTTAAAATTGTTCATCTTCGTATCTGTATTTGAATATGTTTTCTCCTAAACTCATTAAATGTTTACGCCATTCAATAATTAATTATGGATGTTTTAGGTTATGTTTTTATTGCTATTCACAGAGTTTCCTTTTTGGAAATAAATATCTAAAAAAAAACTTCTGTAGCTGTCCACTGGGCTTTAGAATATAGGGAGTGTTATTTATTACAGGTTTATTATCGTTATTAATATTACTTTATTATTATAACTCTGTAACATACAGAAAGGAGGAATGTCATTGATTGATCAGATTGCTCTGTTGGTATCTTGTCACTTTATGCACTCATCAGACTAGGTCGAATGAGGCAAAGCATAAACTAAATGGGGTTGAAAAATTAAAGCATGTTGAGAAGAGACAGGAGGAGGTGCTTCTTATAAATGAATCATCAGCACGTATCCTCAACACACACCTCTCAGCCTTTAATCAGTGTCTTTCACTGTGTGTATGAGAGCAGCACCTGTGATTAGGAAGGAGGGGAACCTAATGGCACATGACAAAAGCACTACTTTGAAATGTTCAGTCTTGCCATCTATCCCGGCTTTAAATCCAGCTGATAAAATGGAATAAGAAAAGAGATACAGAGAAAGATCTGTCGTTGTGGTGTCACGATGAAAATGTTTCCTCCTGTCTTCTTCATTAGTGCATCATTCGATTAAAAAGGCTCAGTTTTACAGCCTTTCGGATTATATATATATATATATACATACATACATTTTGGATCAGAATCCAGAAGCTATCTATCTATCTATAATACATTTCATGACACATAATTAATATTAATTAATAAATTAATACATTACTTGTGTTTATGTTGTTTGACAAATGTTTACTCCAGTTTTCTCTTGCAATCCAAAAATGTGTAGGGTTAATTGGTGATTCTAAAGTGCCCATCTTGTGTGAGTGTCTGAGTATGTGCCATGTGAGACATGGGTTTATTCCAATTTTGTCCTTCTTTAAATTTTAATTCATTACTCTCTAAATTACATAAGATTATGAAAATTGATTTATTATAATATTAGCGTTGTGTTAATGGTTTTGGACAACTATAGATTAATGTAAGTGCTTTTAATGTGTTAATAAACTAATTATAGAGTATAAACTTCTCTACCAAAGATTTGTTAAACTTCTCAGTTTATGATAAATTTCACTTATGATGGTTTTGTTCTAATATATTCCCTATATAAGTTAGGGAGTACCTGATTATACATTATACATTATTCCTTATGGGGGGAATGCTAAGTACTCGGTACTTGTTTATACACTCATTGTCTATTTTATTACTTCTTCTTACATTTATCCAACTGCCCATGGTATGGCTGCATTCATTTATGGGCCTAGATGCAATTCAAATCATAAACAGGTCAACATTTAAAATTAGATTTAGTGTTTAAATCTACTTCCTTGGTGTGGGTTGAGAGATTGCTAAAGTTAGCATTAGCAGTTTCTTTCAGAGCTCACTATTAGTGAATTCTAGCTGGCTACATGAAATTCCTACATACATACTACAACTATATTACGGAGCAAAGCAAACCAAATGATCACACATTTAATCAAAAATGAGAGCAGAAAACAAGAACGCCACCAGAGTTCATAACAATAGTTATTTGAACTTGCTTCACAGTTCCCTGCTCTCTTCTGAAATAATTTGCACCCTTACATAAAAGACAGTGATCTCACTCCATATATCTGTTTAAGCTGGAGAGTTAGCTAAAGCTAGGATTTGATTTTTCAGAGCCTTCTATTAATGATTTCTAGCTGATAAAAGGCAATAACTGGCACCATTAGTTACTTTATATTGAAGCACATGCATCCCTATAGCATTGAAGACAATGTTGGATTCAGACACCTGATGTCTACACTTGAACCAAGTACAGCTGTCAGCATTTTAGCTCTAAATGCCTCCCCTCACTACACAGACAAACAAAGAGCAGCGTGATGTGCTGAGCATGTAGCCTTATCAACAGATGAGCGGACATCATGTTCAACACTGTTTTATATTACATGAATGAACGTAGCAGTTGACAGACTCTGTAATATCAGCTAGGATACAGTGGGCCAGACCTGAATTAATTCATAATGGTGCTGAACTGAATCTCCTCGGCTTAGTGAGAAATCAAAGTGTAGTGACTCAAGTTGTGGATCAAGATGCTTGTCGTATCATCTAAAAGGCAAAACTTCATACCCCTGTGCATGCCCAAATGAGACAGACACAGTAATTGTGCCTCTGTGTAACACCCAACTTGTCCGAAAGCCATCACCAAGAGACAATCCCTTAAATCCCATGAAGTTTGTTCACAAAGTTAATTGTGGTGGTAATGAGTTTATTAGAAGTTTATCAACATGTATAATAATGCCCAATTGAAAAATGAAAAAAATATTTTGTTCTGCAGCTTTTAATACACTACAGCCTCACCTTTTAGGTAAGCTAAATGTCAGTAATAACTGGGTGTGAAGGATAAGGCAATTTCTGTATAATGTAATATAATTTCAGTAATGTTATCCCTGACTGTTTTATATTAAATACTGCAATTGGATACCTCAAGGTTGTATCTTGTCTTTGTCGTTTGCTGTTCTCCATATACGCTGTAAATGAGGGTGGTTCTCTATAATAATCTCTCCTTTAAATACCAGGAAAAAAACTGTGAAATTTGTGAACCATAAAGTGACCAAATTACTATCACAATTAATAGAAGAACTGTGAAATAATGTATGGTCAGTTCATAGTCAACCAAGTTTACAATTGACAGTAGTGGTCAAATTACCATCAAAAATGCAAAGCAGAACTGTGAACTTTATGGTCAAACTGTAAAAGTTCACATTAACACTGTTAAGCAATTTACAGTTTTACCATGAAATGTCACAGCACATTTTTCCTGGGTCAGTATGCAGATGACATGGGTATTAATTCTTGCCAGATCTTGTTCAGCTATAACTGCATTACAAATGTTGGTGACTGTGAATTGTTTGTGTTCCAAACGTTTTTATGATGATTTTATATTATATCCTGGCCAGACAAGCATCAGCAACTCTTTTTCTGAGGTCACCAGAAAGCTTATCTGTGTGCCAATATGTACTTCCCCAAAAATGTTTTGTAAATATCAGACTCTCTTGTACTGACTATAGCAAACATGCTTATTAGATGCAGTGACAGAAATAAGGTATGAAAAGAAACAATGAACTAAGTACCAAAAGTACTAAAAAGCATCTGCCAACCCTGGAAAAATTTTATGTGAGATTTTATAGTAAAGCTGTAAATTGCTTGACAGTCTAAATGTGAACTATCACAGTTTGACCATAAAGTTCACAGTTATACTATGGATTTTGATGGTAATTTGGCCGTTCTACTGTCAAATTGTACACTACATTTTCTACTGGGAATAATGGCAAACTCAAATAGGATCTCTAAAATCAACCAACTCTAAAATGGCATCCACAAACTCAATCATCTGGAAATGTCCAGTCTCCAAAACTCAACAATTTAACTTTCTTTTTTTAGATACAACTTTTGTGTTCTTTCCTTATCGAGAATCCTCTAAATTGTTATTTATCTTTCTTCAGTTTGTCTTTAAGCTTTTATAAATGATTTTTGTTTTAGTTACTGTGGTGGACTGTGGTGGCATAGTGGGTAAGACATTGGACTATGGACCAGAAGGTCCAGGGTTCAAATCCCACCACTGCCAAGCTCCCAAAGTTGGGTCCCTGGGCAAGGCCCTTAACCCACAATTGCTTGGATTTTAAGACCGTATGAATTGTAAGTCGCTCTGGATAAGTGTGGATAATGTGGAAAGTTACATACATCTTTGCATACTTTACATACTACATACAGTTAATACTGGATATACAGTACAGGTAAACACAGTTTCTTCTACAAAAGTACCAGTGCAAGAATGAGAAAGCTTTAACTGAGGCCTGACTTCTGATTCTTACCACAGTGACCAGGTTACATCTAATATACGCATTTACAGCGTTCGAAAAGCTCTATTTTTACATCTGAAAGTGTTTTAAAGCAAATACACATTTCTTCTTCCTGTCACAACAAGGTATGCGTGTGTGTGTGAGGAATAGAGAAATACCAGAGAAGTGTGATTGCGTTCACTTTAGGCGTTGAGGTGAAAATGTATGAAAAAAGCTAAAATGCACAGACCAGCAGTCAGTAGTCATGATTGTTGTGGCAGCTCGGAAAAATTAGATCACCTGAATGCTTCCTCAAACATTTCTCTGCACTGTATGATCTGCTTCCTGACCTATATAGAAATCTTGAGCGTTTGCTTGTGAGTCATTCCGCTGAATGGATGTAAACCTTTACAATTTAATATTAAACTTTATTTTTTATTAGTTGTATTAAGCCGGTTTTGTTCTGAGAGCATAACTTACAGTTAGTTACCAACGCATGTAAGATGGACATTCTGAGAGTGAAAGGATGTCCAAAACTACAAGCTACTTGGCTTCCAATTTCTAGTATGTACTATAATGGATTTCCTTTACCAAAAGATAATGAATTTAGAGACAGACACACATCCACAGACAGACTGAGAGACATATTTTTTATTGATAAAATGGGAAGTTTGAACCATTTGTTAAAATTTTATGGATCGTGGGTATTTTCTCTCTAAACATATATAAGGCCTAAGACTATACAAGGTATTCCCTCAAGTATACCTCATATTTTACAAGTATACCTCATTTAATGTCCATCTCATCGACGTGCCTTTCGCTTTAACGTCCGAAATCTTAATAATTATAACAGGTAATAAAAATCTGTCCTATAGTCATCTAATTTACATTTGGATCACAGAAAAAAAATATTTGAGGCAGAAAAGATCATCTTGAAAAACATGGTGTCATTCTACTATCTGTTTCATTTTCTTTTCCAGTTTTATAATATATACAATATTAATAATGTATTGGATTTTCTCCCATTTACTGCTTCCACCAATCGGCCATAGTTTTGGATAAAGGTGTGATGTTTACCAGTACAGTACTGTTCTAAAAGTTTCATTAGTAAATTAAACACTATGTGCAAAGTATCTAAACTCACAGATCAGTGTTCCTGGGTAGTTAAACATGTAAATCAGGCTTTAAATCTAAACCTGACTGTTTGTATGAATAATAGATCTGTTTACATTTACGGCATTTAGCAGCTGCCCTTACCCAGAACGACTGGATATAATACAATTTATATAATCTTACAATCCAAGCAATTGTGGGTTAAGGGCCTTGCTCAAGGGACCCAACTGTGGCAGCTTGGCAGAGGTGCGATTTTAACCCTGGACCTTCTGGTCCAAAGGCCAGTACCTTAACCGTCAGGATACCACAGTCCCCAGTTTTTACACCTTCACCAGTTATCAAAAAATTAATGCACAATAAAACGATGAGATAGTAGTAAAATCATCTCTCCATGATTTTTCATACTCACATACTGAAAGATAAAATGCGTACAGCATATGCAAAAAGAGCAAAAGAAGTCTGAAAATCAGAGCACACGCAAACTTGACACATTATAAGCGAACGATCACCGCTATTGCACTTTCACTCTGTTTATTTTCCCTATTTTCCCTCCCACTTAGCTCAGAGCTGCAGAGTAAACTGTGTGTGTTCAATAAAAGAAAACCATGGCTATAAATGAATATTAAAGCCATGTTAGTAGGAATGGAGATACTCTCTCTCCTCCTTTGATTTTTTTCATGGCCTGTCTACCTTTTGCCGTCTCCCCAAAGGCCAAATACAATGCTCTTACATATATTACCTTTTGATTAATGGAGCTGTATTCATTATTCTGGCCAATGCACTAATTAGAAATAAAACTAAGCTCTAATGATATACAGTCAGAATAATTCTTGCCCAGCAGGCATGAGAGCGTACAAGCTTCCTGCTGATGAATGCCTGATAGCCATCTGAGGTAAGGACAGACAGAGGCAATGATAGATTAAGAAAATGGGGGATTAGATACTATAGGTACACATAGATATGCAGATGGAGATAAATTAGCATATATACAATATGTTAACCATATGCACACTTCCTGGCTGCTTTATTGGGTGTACCTCCTAGTTTCTACACTTGGTGTGCATTTAATCAATTCCACATAGTGTATATAATCACATTACACGATAATCTACAGTTTAGCTATAGTTATTTTAGCTTGGAGAGAGCTGTACGTTTATCCTGTTGTACTTGTGCAATTACAAAAGAGATATTCTATTTTATTCTATTATGTTCTATCCGTTTCCCTACAAAATTTCTTTGTAGCCTTTAATCTGTTTTCTAACGGTCAGGGCCCTCACACATTAAGTACTACTGTTGCGGATGACACCACAGTGATAGGCCTGATCAAAGGCCTACAGGAATGAGGTACAACATCTATTTTCATGGTGTCAAGACAACAACCTTGAGCTTAACACCCAGAAAACTAAGGAAATCATCCTGGACTTCAGTAGGTCAAGAAGCCAAGCTCATTCTCCCATTTACAGCAGCGGAGATGCAGTGGAGCAGGTGTCTAGCTTGAAGTTCCTCTGTATCCACATCTCCAGTGATCTCACCTGGTCTCTGAACTCCTCCATCCTGGTCAAAAAGGTGCAGCAGCATATTTATTTCTCCGGAGCCTCAAGGAAGTACACCTGTCTTCCAGGATCTTGGAGAACTTCTATCACTGTACCATTGAGAGCATACCCACTCACTGCATCTCAGTATGGTACGGCAACTGCTGCTCTGCTGACCGCAAAGCACTCCAACGAGTGGTGAAGATGGCCCAATGCATTACAGGCACTCACGACATCTACCACAAACACTGCCTGGGCAAGGTGAGGAACATCATCAAGGACGCTTCTCACCCAAACCACGGACTTTTCACTCTCCTCCCATCTGGTAGGCGTTACAGCTCCTGCACCAGCCGGCTCAGGAAATAGTTTATTTCCTGAAACTGTGATCATGGCGAACGCTGCACAGACACTTTAATTAACATTGCACTACCAATTTCTTCAG
>JAVSBV010074011.1:0-10180 GCA_033117975.1 Parotocinclus spilosoma
CAACACAATGTATAGGTACTCAGCATGCGAAGCATAATACTGTAAAAAACAAGTTCTTACTAAATTCCAGTCAACGTGTGAAGAACTTATCCAGTTTTATTTGACGCGCTTTAGCTGTGGCTAAATGGAAATGTTAGACAAAGTCCTGTAGGTGGCATTAGAGGGCTGGGGAAGAAACTCTGGAGTTTTCGGGTAATTATGCCAGAGACGAAGAGTTTATTCACGGATATTACATACTGTACACATTCTTTGGTCCGATTAAGCGGAATTTTGGTCCAAATAAGTAAATAACATTACACATATTTGTTTCGGTACTTTATGATTTGGTCCGAATAAGCGGCTGGTCCCATTAACCGGTGGTTGTATTAACCGGAATCGACTGTATTTAATTAGGGGATATTTAATTTAGTATTATTCCCTAATTTTTGTGAGCAGTGTATTTTTATAACCCTAAAAGGAAATTCCAGGACATCTATTTCAAGGTTCAACGAATTTTCATTGTTTCTTTTTCTTGTTGTTGTTGTGTTTGTTTTTTGTTGTGGTTTTTTTGTATGGAGGACAGCACATGCAGGATTGTGAAGAGGAGATCAATGGCATTGTCACCACCATCGCCAGTGATTCCAGACGAGCTAAGCGGTGTAAGGACCCTCCAAACCTGGCAGCCACATCTGTTCCTAGCACAGAGTCTGATGTAATGCCCCAAAGCCCCAGTGATCAGGAGCCCAAGACCCCTGAGGCTATAGAAGAGCCTCTGAACCGCTGCATCAAAAATCTGTCTCTCATACGACAGATGCTGCGCTCAGTGAACTGCTGTCATGTGCAGAATCCCCACTACATAGACAACTACTCTCGTGTAACATTCCCCCTGTCCTTTGTCATAGTTAATTTGATGTACTGGACTTACTATCTGTATTTTTAATGTACAAGAGACAGATTGCTATGAGTTCTTTTTTGGGTTCTTATAAAAGGACACATCGTATGTCTGAAAAAGCATGAAACTACATAAGTACTGTATGTGTGACTTTGCTCCTTTGGGTAAATGGAAACCAAAGTGTAAATCAAATGGCGCATGCATTAAGGGATGGCAACACTATATGTGTGAGAGTGTGTCTTTCCTTCTGAAATGGAGTGTGTGTGTGTCTGTGTGTGTGTGTGTGTGAGTGTGTGTGTGAGTGTGTGTGTGAGTGTGTGTGTGTGTGTGTGTGTGTGTGTGTGTGTGTGTATTTATAGTCCACTGTGTCTATATGTGTGTACATATAGTCTATATATATATAGTATATACGCTTCATAAGTATACCAGGTTTTTGGTACCTAATAAATATTTGTGTTATATAGTGCTGTCACATTGTGTCACCATAGGTCCAAGAGGGAACTTTCAAAAAAAAAGTACACACACACAAACACACGCACACACGCACACACGCACACACACGCGATTTTGAACAAAGAAACATTTTTATAAAGAACGGCACCCTTAGAAGTTCTCAGAAAAAAAGCTAAACAAAAGTCAGACAGGTTACATTTACACTCAATGTCATGTAATAAAATAAAACAATGCTTTGCTTTTACTTTTTTCGATTTCAATCCAAACTTTATTATAAAGCAAACTTTGTGTTAATGATTTTTGGCCAACTATAAGCAAATGTATAAACGTTTTAAACAATAATGTTGACTCCTCATTGGGGTTGTACTTGTGCATTAACTAGCTGGTGCTATTATTCAATGCTTCATTATATCCATACCATCTGCATTTCTAAAGGAAAAGACATCAAACCCTTCTACAATCAATCTCTTCCTTGTTGCCTTGGCTCATGTTTACCCAGGTCTCCTAGTAACAGGCTCATTAAATGACCCCATAGCAACACTGGTGTGAAGCAATAACATCACAGAAGGAGAACATATCAAGATTCTGCCTTTAAATCCTACCCAAATTACCAAATTTTGGGGACTTAATTAAAAGCAGATTTGCTGATTAGTATTATAAATGAGCCTTTTTTAGAAAATCTTATTAGGCAACTGTATCCCCTTGATTGAATTCATAACTCATAGTGAATTAAATCCATAAAAAGAGACTACAGGTCACATTGCCATGGAAACAAACCCATTATTGGAAAAACATTTTGGAGCACAGTTATACGCAAGATATGTTTGTTGGCTACCTAATAGCACATCTTATAAGATGTCTTACGAGATAATTAGTGGTACTCGTCCTGTGGTCAGCTCTAACAATTACTGCTTTACAGAGAGAAAGCTCTTTCATCACTGGTATAGATCAATAATGCTGAAAATTATCTAATGATAACTTATATCAATTCACTTATGGATTCTGGAGCTTCTTCTGTTAGCACCTCAGGTCAATATGTTGAACAGTTGCTCAACAGTCCAGAGTATGCATTGTCGTATTTTGCCCTTCATAATGCACCACACATTTTTAATGAGAGACAGGTCTGGACTGCAGGCACACTGTTGTAACAGGTGCAGAATGTGGCTTAATATTGTCTTGCTGAAATAAGGGACGTCCCTGAAAAAAGATGTTGCTTGGATGGCAGCATATGTTGCTCCAAAACCTGTATGTACCTTCTAGCATTAAAAATGCCTTCACAGATGTGCAAGTTACCCATGCCATGGGCACTAACACACCCCCATGCCATCAGAGATACTGGCTTTTAGACTTCGACTTGGACAGACTTTATTGTCATTGAAATGTACACAGTACAGTGTGCATAAGAACGAGATTTCGTTGCTATGGCTCGACAATATAAAAAATTTAAATTGATCAAATTTCAGGTGTCAATGTTGTGTGCAAAATGTGAAGTGTAAGTGCAAAGATTTTGCACTTTTGAACTTTGCGCTGATAACAATCTGGACAGTCCTTTTCCTCTTTAGCCTGGAGGACACAACGTTCATGATTTTCAAAAACAATATTATATGATTATATGATATGTGGACTGGTCAGACAACAAGACTCGTTCTATTTTGTGTCAGTCCATCTCAGATGAGTTGAGCCCAGAAAAGCCAGCTGCGTTTCTGGTGGTTGTTGAGATATGACTTTCACTTTGAATGGTAGAGATTTGCAACTTGCACTTGTAGATGGAGCGACAAACTGTGTTCACTAATAACGTTTTTCCAAAATGTATCTGAGCTCATGTGGTAATATCCTTTACAAAATGATGTCAGTTTTTAATGCAGTGCCGCCTGAGGGATCGAAGGTCACGGGCATTCAATGTTGGTTTTCGGACTTACGGTACACTTACTTGCATGGATTTCTCCAGAATCTCTTAATCTTTTAATTATATTATGGACTGTAGGCAATAAAAACCTTAAAATCCTTGCAATTGCATGATTGCAAGAAATTGTTGGACTTTTTGCTCATGCAGTTGTTCACGAAATGGTGAACCTCGTCCCATAATGGCTTGTGAATAATTTAGCCTTTCCCTTTTTACCCAATCATGACACTCACCTATGGAATGTTCTAAACAGGTGTTTTTGAGCATTTTGCAACTTTTGCAGGTTTTGTTGCCCCTGGCTCAACTCAAATTAAAATTCCAAATGAGTGAATATTTGCCAAAAACAATAACCTTTATCCGTTTGAACATTAAATATCTTGTATCTGTAGTGTACTCAATTAAATACGGGTTGAAAAGGATTTGCAAATCATTGCATTCTCTTTTTATTTATGTATGTAGATTACACAACATCCCAACTTCATTGGAACTGGGGTTGTACAATGAAAAAATAGAAATACCATTTTAAAGTGGATAAAAATCTACTTAACATAAAAAAGGCAAATCAGTGTGTTTTACCTGAGCTGTTTGAGGAAATCTATGTCTGAGCTGCTGCTGATGAGTTTGATGAACTCCTCATAGGAGGGTGCATATGTATAGGCCTTCTTATGGTGCTCGTTCACTTGCTCTCGATGTTCCAACTGAGCCAACAGCATCTGGTTGATGTAGTCAGGATTGCTAAGTACCTCCACCAATGGTTTTAACACTGAAAGTAAGAAAAGGGGGATACATCTGATATTATATTCTGAAGAGAAGTATACAGAATAAAATAACATTCGCTGATACAAGTTTATATAACCTTGGCAATAAACATACTCTGTGTGCTTACATTAAAGACACACTCGTCAAGTGTTTCTGTTTAAGTGCCTTTATAAGAGGTCAGAGGGCTTAAATCCCCTGTCCCTGCGAATAACTTTTAATAGGGGTTTCAGTGTAATTCGTAATCAGTTGATTTGATTGTGTATATGATAAGATGCCAAGGTCAGATGTAGGAGAGAATAAAATCAGTAAAAAAAAATGTCTAATTTGCTCATTTACTGTTGTAAAGTGCTCCTGTGACATCAGGTCTATCCCTCAAATTAAAACATGGGCATATCAACTGAGATAGTTCCAAGTCTAAGCCAAAACCAAAATTATAATTTAGCTCCTGTTCAGGTACCACGGTCCTGATTATACAGAAGACAACACAAGGGAAAATCTTGTAACAAGTGACAGGGAAAATAGCTACAATTTTCTTAGGGAACCAGCTAAAAAACATACAAAACATTTGCATCACTGACTATAGCATCCATGAGTGTTGCTTAGTAACGCAGAAAAACAATAATTAGGTTCTCTGTGCTTCATAGAGTCTCTGAGTCAAATGTTTCATAAAATCTGCCCACACTGTCTGCACACAAACAATCACCAAAGACTGGAGTCACCTGTTAATAGTACCAACAGTGACCAGTCACTATTTACAGCTAAGCTAAAAATAACAGTACTGAAATGGCTTCTGACAGACAATTACTATATTTACCATATTTACCAAGTATAGATCACACATGTAAACAGGCAGTAAGCAGACAGACACAACCTTATTTGGCGAGCTTCCTCCTAAACACCAGAAGCTTATTACTCATATCACATTATAAACCTGATTGCTAACATATGTACAATAATACTGTGCATCTACATCAAAATATTTTTTTCTTTGTAATAACAAAGGTGGAGCCATTCAAATAAATGGTGTTGCAAAGTATGGTATTTAACTTTAAAAGGTACAAGGAGTGTACTTTAATTCAGAACAGCCTAACATGTACAGGCTTTACAATGGTCTGGTTTACAATTATTCAATTTTACAAAGGGAATTCAATAATACACATAAAGTAAGCTTACAGATTCAACATATACTGTACTCTGAATTTTGAAATTAGATTTCTAACCAGGTAAGTGACATGCAGTAGAATTATTTACTTTGCTAAATGTGGAATATTAGGAGTGCATGATGTAAGGATTGACATGGCTGGAGAGATGAGTGATGGGAATTGGAGTAATGAAATGCAATGCTCTTGACCATTACACATTTTGTTTTTGTTTTCAATTTCAACACGTTAATTGGAAAAATATGTAAATTCATTAAATTACATGACATTTCCAACACTTTATTATAAAATAAGCTTTATGTCCAAGACTTGGCCCAACTGTAGTTTAATGCTTAAAGTTTAAGGTGGGCCATGCTATGATATATACAGACACATAAATATACAGATAAATAGAAATTAGATATAATTGTCTAACCCAGGCTCTGTAAATGAAGGGAAAAATTAAATGACAGGACATCAATACACAGTCAATTACAATAAGGAAACTATTTGCCTGCCCATCATGTAAAACACAAAACAGACACAAAACTTTAAAGAAAGCCATTCTACAAAGTTAGAACAACAAGAAGTACTCTTGAGACATGCATCAAATTATGCATTAAATACCTTGAATAAAACAATAAAATAAAAGCTTCCAATTTTACTTAAACACATTCCAATATGGTTCTGAGTCCTAGTTTAGCTGTATGTGCAATATGCAACATGAACAATGAACATCTAAATTCAACTCGCTGCCAATTTTACCTTATGGTGAACTGATCTGTGTGGAGCTTGGTAAGATGTGTTTCAAAAGACTGGTTTCTCATCTTAGAGATCATGGCATTTGCATTTCAGCCTAATTTTGCCACAATATCACTCTTCCCAGAACAACAGTATCAATGAATATCCAAAACAGTGTATTGTTTCTGTGCCATTATTTCTGACTCTGGAGATATACTTACTTTGTATTCAAGCATATCTATCAAGCCAGAGTCAAAACATTCCCGTGAGACACAATTTCTCCGGGTCAGTGTGAAGATACATGACAGAATACAGGGCATGATAGATAGATAGATAAAATATATGACAGCAGTAGTACTGTTGGGTTTGCTGTTAATGTGACTGGTGCAGTTGGAGATGCTATCATATCACCTGAATGTATTACGTCATCACAAAACATACAGACTGATGCATGACATATTTATCTCTGTGTTAAGCTAGGTAACATGCTTATATACTTTTTGTCCTAGCAACAGCTTTTTCTATGCCTGTGTAGAGAGAAACTTCTGAAATCTGGGAAAACCTCTACATCTAAATGGGAGACCGCAACCCAAATTAAAGCTGTTGCCACAAATTACCAAATTAGAATAGCTGGCAAAATGGTTGACATACTTTCTTCTGTGCTGTGAGCAATTCATTTATTAAGCATGTCATACACCAGCCATAACATTGAAACCACCTGCCAAACGCCATGTATGTAAGAAGGCATTCTGTAGTATCTGGCAACAAGATATCAGCAGATCCTTATGGGATCTTCAATCATTGCTGACTTGTCTATCCAACAACCCATGCTGAACAGATGCTTGAACAGATTGAGGACTGGGGAATTTGGAGGACAAGTCAACACTGTGAATTCAATGCATGTACCTCAAACCACTCCAGAAAAATTATTCCAGTGTGGCATTACACATTGTTTAGGGGGCATTTCTTTAGGGGATAACTGATTTTGAAATATCTCCTTATTTTTCTGAGCAGTATATTACTGAAAGACATTACTGTGCTTAGGGAATATCACTGCCAAGAAGGTGTGTACTTTGTCTGCAACAATGTTTACATTTGGCACACCTGGGCAAACACAATTTAGGCCAAATGCAAAATTGTAAGAACCATTTGTCCACTCACTGATAATGGCTTTAAAACGGTTAATGAGTAGTTAAAATAGTGCCTTGTTTGTTTAATGTGAGGTTACTTTCTATAGAAGTGGTTTCTGCTGTGTCCCATTTTGTAAATAATACATTTTTTTTTCTTGAAAAAAAAATCCCATAAACCTTCATAGCTGGATGGAAAACCTAATGATTGAAACAAGGTTCTTAAATAAAACTGCTGCTCAAATTCCTACAACCTAGCGTTGGATCTCTATTTTACTATAAATACATTCACAAAAAAGCTATAAATTATCTTAACGTTATCATTTGTGTGTATAAAAATAAAAAAGAACCACTAAATAGTGCATTTCAAGTCAAAATCAAACCATGAAAATGTATAATTTCCTGGCAAAATGAAGCTCCAGACTTTTGTTTGTATTGGCATGTTTCTGCGTGTGTTTCATATGATTTTGATAAGATTTCAGATAATAGTAGTGGTTTGTTTTGACTGGACACGTGCATGGATAAGACCTTTTTTTGTACTGAAGAGGAGCTATAATCAAGTGAATATTTATGTTACCTTTAGTGGCAACGATCTCGACCAGGACAAGGCGGAGGCTGTGGGAGCGAGCGTCACGTGAAGGCAGCAAGCAAAGAACGAGCATACGTGAACAGAATCTCAGAAATCGCATCTCATCTTCTGTACAGCGTAGACACGGGTGCAGCGGGAAAGGCCTTGGCAACTCCTCCTGTCTAAAAAGCACAACAAGGAGAGGAAATCATGGAGGGAGAGAGGAAGGGAGAGACAGGGGTGTGGGGAAAAGGATGTTGAGAGACAGACAGCTCGAAATTGTTATAGAGACTTTTTTGATTCCCACTCAGCTAATGAGCTCAGTGGATCGATCACTCAACATCACCAAGAACAATAAGATGTGAAGGCCAGTAGAGCAAATTGTATCATTTCAAAGCATGCCATTTTGAGGTGTGTCTGTGTGGGCATATTTGTTTGTATTCTAAAGCTGCAATCCAGACTGTATTGATAAATCACATCACACTTCTATGACGACATAATACAATACTTGAATACTAAAGCCAGAATGGTTTACCCCCTACAGAATGTAATTAAATAAATGAGCGCATGTTTTGTCTAGTAAGCAGAATAAATATATCTTTATAAATAAAGAGCAAGCAAAGGACTAACAGACTCTGACAATGTTTAAAACAGTCTACTATCTGATTCATCTGACTATAATAGACATTTCCACTGTGTGAGGATCATCTCAGAAGCAGTCAAGCCCAGAGAAGTCAATGCCACTTCTGGACATAAGGCTTACTATTTGCACACTAAAGATTTAAGTGGAATTTGTAACTTCATATTGAAATGCTTTATAAAGGTTTGTGAAGTAACCTTTTGCCCATGTGGCTGTATCAGCTACTGATGAATGTGGTTATTGATGCATAGTCTTAGTGATCTTAGAGAAGATCACGGGTCTTCAGACTAAGCTTGTCCTTTAGGCACTAAAATTCCTTCATATTACTTGAATTGTTTAATGTTATTATGCACTGTAGAGGGAGGTATATGTAAATCCCTTCCAATATTTCTTTGAGGAACGCTGTTTTAAACATTGTTCTTTTGTAGTCAATGGCAAGCCCTGGCTGGTTCCATTTTTTACCTTTGGATATTACATAAAAATGGGAATATATCAATGCTAATAAAGTCTGACATGCATCAAAAGTTTTTCTTCTAGGATTTTCTAAAAATGTTGTGCTGATATGATTTGTAATGAATGCACTGTATTAAAGTAGATAAAACTGCAGAACAGAAGCAACTGCCCTAGTAGTCTCCTACTATTTTCCTGCTATTATACTAATAGACTTAAAATATGGTGATCAAATCAAAATCACCATATCAAAAATAGGTTATATCAACAAAGGAGCACTGCAATTTTAATGTGATTGAGACTAGCAGCCCAAAATACAAACAAATGTTTGCAGGAAGCAAAACAACATTTTCCACTGTAATGGACTGGGTTAATGAAGTCCAAAACCAGCATGTCTCATACCTTGTATTAGCAGCCTTAAGGTCACAGAAATGAGTATGGAGGGTCTTGATCATGTTGTTGCAAACCACATTAACCAAGTCAACCTCAGCAAGATGAGCTCTCAGCTGCTTTATCATCTCCCAGAAATCCTCTGACAGCATTTGATACAGCTGGCCCTCATCTCGACTCAGGGGCACATACCATGACAGAATGTAGTCCCTGTAGCTGTAGTCAAACACTGGTAGGAGAAGAGAGAAGAAGACAGAATCTAAATTTAATTTACTTATGTTTCAAAGGCACATGTCTAGAAATCAACACATTCTTTTTCTCATAATAAACATGATTTAATGCTTCAGAGACAACACATATCAATGTTATATTCTGGATTATGACAACATAGAGTCGTTATAGTTATTATTACACATTATGAAACTGATAGTTATTAAACATAATTAACCCATTAACTGCCAAAAAATTTTCTGAACATTTTTACTTTATTTTGTAAAGCAATAAAATGTATTTTTTACATTTTATTACTTTATTTTTTACTATATTACTAAATCTCTGAGGAACAAAGATGGGCAGAGGATCTTCAGGTTGTCAACAAACGAGTAAGAAAATTAATAATATCTATAAAAAACACTCTTCCTAAAAGAAAGATTGGAAGGGCTTCACATATTTCAACTTCTACAGTGAATAACATTATTAAACAAATAAAGGAATCAGAAGGATTTTAGTGCACAAAGGGGCAAGCCTAAATTAAAGACCTGTGAACTTTGATCCCTCAGATGGCACTGCATCAACAACCGTCAATTCAGCAACCACATGGGAAGGGAATTACTTTTGCAAACCTTTGCCGAGTGTTACAATAGTGTTGCACTGTCATTTAGTTAACATACAGACCAATGACTAAAAGAACCTTATGTTTATCATGTATGTTCTGAATGAGACAAGCCATTTTGATAGTTATACAAATCATAATTAAAAATAAACTAAATGTACATTAGCCATAACATAATGTTATAACAATTAAATAGTACAATAAAAATAATTTCTAGCATGCTAAAACTTTTATTACACTGGTCAACAAATTTTCAAAAGTTGTTTGTTTCTGAAATGAAATGAGTCATTCCCTAATGATTTTTATG
>JAVSBV010074042.1:0-10179 GCA_033117975.1 Parotocinclus spilosoma
AAAGTTGGTAAGTAACAGTAGTTCTTGTTTGTACGTTCGCTATACGTGTAAATCGTACAATAAAAGGTTTAATAAACGTTCGTTTAATCGGACCAGCTGGTTATTAGGACCAAAACCATCGCGTCCCGATGTGGTCCCATTAACCAGAATTGACTGTATTTCCTTTTTCACCGGTGTGGCATCAAACGTCGAGCTGCGGTTGCTTCTAGAAGTCTCCCCTTCACATTAAAAGCATTGTTTTTTTTGTAACTGTTAGCAATAGATTTGGCTCCAGCCTGGACCAGAAGTGACAATTTGTAAGCTCTCATAACAGCGGGCACTCACACTTCTTCAGTGTTTTCCTTGCCAATTTTGCCCCATTTAGCAAATCCGGGCCGAGCTAAGTGTTTTCCACCTGCACTGCACAAGATGCGCCCGGGCGGGCGCCGTTGTCAAGGCAAAGGTAGAGCCTCTCCTCCTGTGACGCTTTCGGTGAAATTTGCAGAAAGGGCCACTTTGGCGTTGGCATAGAGACTGCGGTGCGGATTTATGAATGAAACCCATACTTTGCACGAGGCCGGGGCATTCCAAGCTCCAGAGCACACCGACCGGGAAGGACGATGGTCTGTAAGAGTCCAGATATGAACCAATCGCAAACAAATACATGCAGTTATTCAGAGGAAACTCAGACTCAACCTGGGGAGAACGTCACAGCCCAGGATACTGAACCGGTACCAACCGGGGTGTAGGCATGGATAACGGACACAACCCCGAACGACAAGTCCAGGTGTGAGAGAAGAGAGCGATAGTGTCCTGAGATGCTTCTGAATTCAACACAGGGTGCAACTGAGTGACAATTAGAGCCGAACGAGGACAGACTGAGCTGCAGCCGCATTAAAAAGCCTTCAAGCCTCTGATGCAGAGTTCATAACAGCCTGACTTGGGAAACCGTAGCACCCATGACTGGATGGAGATGCAAGATGGACCTTCATATCATGAAGAAGGTACGTTTACATTGACGGCATTTAGAAGACGTCGTTATCATTATCCAGAGAGACTTACAGTTCGTACAGTCTTACAATCCAAGCCATTGTGTTTAAGGGCCTTGCTCAGGGACCCAACTGTGGCAGAGGTGGGATTTGAACCCTGGACCTTCTGGTCCATAGTCCAGTCCCTTAACCAACACGTGCCCAAACACGTTTGTCTCGCGTCTTCTTGAGAGGACTTTCTCCTACACCCAGCCTAACCTTAACCTCAGGAACCCAAAATATTGTGACTGTTTGGGTTTTTACATAAAAGTTGCAGTTTTTGGTCCAAAGTCTTTTATACTTGTGAGGCATTTCGTACCCACGATGTCCCCAAAACATGCCCCCACCTAACATTCCGTCGAATGCTTCAGAGGGCACTTGTTCTAACCGAGGGATCATTTCAGGATGCGATTTAAAATTAAAACAAAAACACAGCAACAGCTGCCCTGACCGGCGAGGCGCGAGGTCAAGAAGGGGTCGGGTCCAGAGTGGCAACGTTAAAGAAGACAGAGAAGGGAGGAGGCTGGCGTGACAGAATTAGGTAATCGAATCTCACGGTTAAGAGTTCACATCCCGGCCTCGCTGTGTTTGGGGGACGGCTGCACACTGTTGTCGGGCTGCCCTGGCAACCGTTACTATGTTCACAGATGTTTATGGTATTGCAATCTTGGTAGGGCTTAATAACGGAGCGGATGCATTCCGCAGGTACTTTATTTACACAGGGGCGCAAGTGCAGCAAGACGCACGCTTTTGAAGAGTAGATTCTTGCCCGTACTTAGTACTGAACAAAATGCAAAAGGCCGGGCGGTACGTGGTTCAGGGGGTGGCTCTGTTGCTCATAGCAACAAGGTACATGGTTCAATCCCCAAGGAGCGATCTGGGTCCTCCCCGTGTTCCCGTGGGTTCACTCTGGGTACTACTACTCTTGGTTTCCTCCCACAGTCTAAACAGGTGCGCCTTAGGTTAATTGGTGTCTCTAAAGGGTCCCCACTGTGCGAGTGTGTGTATGATTGTGTCAGTGTTTCATAACCGATGGCTGGATGGATGATGGCCCTGTGCTGCCGGTCCACGATCAAGCAGAAACTGGGTGAGTGAGCGAGTGCTTTAAAGTCATGGCGCAGTGCCACCCTTAGGGGGCGCCAAACATGGCAGGGGCTGCACCAGGCTTTGTCTGCTTTGGAGTTTGTGCTCAGAGTTTGTTAAATCAAGTTCGAATCAAACCAGAAATAAAATGTACTCAAAAAGACAATTAAAAGCTTATTTTAGAAATGTCTGGCTGTCTCGAAAAAGGGAGGCACAATGAAAATGCTATAAAATGCTATAAAAGGAGCCAAAGAGAAAAGGGAAAAGCTTTCATTTTTGTTCATTATTGCCAATACAAATTTGCAGTGCATTACTTTATACTCTCAGTGTTTACTCTATACTTTCAAATTGAATGGACACAGATTTTCTTAGATTCTTAGATACTCACTAAGGGGCTCCAAGGTAAAATGGCTGGGAAGCACCGGTAACCGGTTACAAATGCAATAACCATAGTTACTATAAACTCCGTAGATTATAGTTAGTTGTGTTAGTTGAACTACGTAAGGAAAGATATGGCAGTTATGTGGATACTGTGATTCCGTCATTGTTCTTCTACGGTACCTTGGTAAAACCATGGTAAAGAAGCCATAGTAACCATTCATAATACCAATCCATACTGAGAGTTTCAGTTCCATTCCACCATTATTTAACTGAACATGCTCTTAAAGGACCTATATATTGGCAGCGGAAGATCAGAACTAAAATATGCAAGGTGGTGGTTCAAAGAATTGTGGTCCAAGTACGAAACCACAACAGAACATTGAGTGGGTTTGGACAACACATTTCTGTAGATTGGCATTTCCAAAAAACCTATGGTTTATTTTCATAAAGGATGCATATCGTGCACATACTTGGGTTTAGAACGAGTAAAAGTTTTGAGATCTGTTTAATAATCGTTTCTTGCATGAAACAAAATTCGGTTTTAATTAAAGTCTCCCATGGTCTGGTACGCTAAGGACTACACTTTGAGTAGAAATGTCTGAGAGAGTCTGAGCGTGAAGGATGGACAAGGTTTCATAATCCAAGAGCGGCAAAGAGAGTCATTTTTGCCATAATCTAGTGTCTGCCGAGGAAGCCGAGTGGTTAACCGAGAGCTGTACAGACGCACTGGCTGGACGTTTGGCCTGTTTTCGACTGCACATGGCGGGGAATGATTGCCCCGCAATGATTGAAGACTGAAGAGCAAAATGGGAATAATTAATTGATACATTCATTGTTGCCAATCTTTAGTGTCATGATTTTGGTCTGTGACTGCGAAATACGAGCTTGCGTACAACTCTTAATCCCTAATGACTGACCTGATACTTTTGGCTTCCAGTTAGAGCACAGCTAGAGCTCAGTTTAGTCATCTTGTGGTAACAACCAGTGGGCGTGCTGATCCTTGGTTAGCTCTGGTCGCGATCTGAGCAGCAATATCACTCAGCCGTTTGAGAGTGCAGACCTTTAGGTTCGTCTATACGAGACGTACGATAAGATGAAAGAACTTGAAAAGACACAGTGGGAGATTAAAGAAAGAACATAAAAGTGCAGCAAATCAGGTTAGACGTGGCGTCTTTTGAAAAGTTTTGGGGCTTGCGTTGTTTGTGTGTCAGCAGGGCTGTAGGTGTTGCTCTTTTATGTGGGCCTTTTCAATGTAGGGCCTGGGTGGCCAAGACTTGGTCCTAGATGTGGGACCTGAATGTGTGCTCGGTACGGAAGATCTCTCTATGACGTTATGGATTTTTTCGCTTGATCCATAGTCCTACTCTTGAGAGCGATTCCACCATTATTTAAGTGAACACGCATGCAAGAAGCATTTCAAACAAAACCACAACAAAACATTGAGTAGGTTTGGAAAACAAAGTTTAAAACATGTAGGCTGGAGTTTTCTTATGAAACAGCAGGTTCACGCATGAACTTTGGAGATTATCAGATCACCAGGAGCAAGGAATTCAACTTTGCATGGTCGTAAGTACCAAGGGCAAAGCAAACTATACTTAGATCTACGGTTCACAGGGTGCTACGGTGTCTACAAAGTCAAGCCAACCTCAATCGATCCACATTTACTTCCGACAGTCTTCAGGCTGGTGACTGAACTCTACAACATGGCAACTTACCAGGAGCAGCTTGACTTCCAGTGAGCCAAGAGCAGGACTGGTACTAGACTTTGCATAATGGTAGATGGTAGAAAAGTTTTATGCACTCCCCCCTATGTAGATAAGCATATACACTCGTTGACAAAAAAGCACCCAGATAAGATTGCTGCAAAGCTTCTGTGTAACGCAGATATGCCGATGGTTGCAGGCGTGGTCTGATTAGACACTGGGTCTTGCCACAAGGGGGATTGAGAGTGCTTTTCATGCAGCTCTAAAAAACCGACCAGTCCCCAGGTTTATCAGCAATAGCAAATGTATGGGACGATCTCAGACACCACCTCTGGCAACCTACAAGTGTGTTGGATGTGCAGGCTCAGCTGCAACATCTGTGGGCAAATGTGCCACAGGATCCCATACAGAACCTTTGGACATCCAGACCAACTGTATCACATGTTGTATCCAGGCTAGAGGTGTCCTAACAGGGTACCAGAGTCTCCTTTTACTTGTACAGTTTCCCCCAACAAACGTGTCCTTTAGCTTTAATATTGTAATCACTTACACTTGAAGTTTCGTCCGATTCCAACAACTCGTTCTTGGTGCGTTATTACTACAGTACTTTGGTAAAACCGTGGTGGAGATAATATAGTAAAAAAATTGTTAATTTTCACAAAGGAAACAAATAAGTGGTAGCATGAAAGAACAATGACACACCACACACAGGCGAATATGTGTTGTCTATATAGTTCATGTCTTTATAAATGTGTTTGTTCATTAGCGCCTAACACCGTTTACCAAAATACTTTAAAAAATACTCTATAGATATATAGTAACGTAGCACATTACGCTCTGTAGCTGGTGCTAACTGTATGGCCTTTCTCTGTGCTCTTTACTTTTTTCTCTCAGCTCGCAGTAACTTCAGTTTCAGCCTGGGTCTTATAAAGAATGTAAACATGCGTTTTTTTGACATAATGCAGCACAAATGCAGATTATATATTAAAAATTAGAAACACGTCATACAGCAACGGTGACACAAAAGGCGAATGAGGAAAAATCATTTACAACACAAGACTAAACCGTAGAAATGTCGCCCCCTTTGGTCAACATGAGAAAGTACAGGAAGAATACAGGGACTGGCAACAAGGTGCAGTCACATAAAGACAAAACAAACACCCTTACAAAAAATAAACCGATACAAATCCCAAGAACTAATACAACACAGGGTTAGATCTGGCACATAGTAATGAGACACAATGAGTATACAAGGTTTAAATGGGTCAACCAGGACGATTTCCAAAACGCTCTGACATCCAGGTTTGAGAAGGTTCAATTGGTTGGCAAAATATTAGAAGAGCACCAACACTGCTTACAAAAATGAGAGCAGTATTTCAAAATGAATATGACATGGGACCAACATTTAATCAGTTGACAACAAATACTAGCTAGCTAGCGTTTGCATCAAACATGTTTCTGAATATAAAGTATGACACCTGCTGGTGGAAGACACGTGGTTACTGACATTGGACATTGGACATTGGAGATTGGACCTATCGACCAGATTGACTACCTCGTAGCATACAGACTCATAGAGGACTGACTGGAGGCTTAAGATGACCAGGATTCGTCCACTAAATCGTATTCGGGCGTCCTTCGTTCAAAGAAAGAGACTCGCTCGAGGGCTCTCTATCCACCGCTTAGCTTCTCGTCCAGGCCTGACGTCCTTCATGTCCTCAGCTTGAGGATGATCGTGGCCAGTATGAGGAAGAACATGGTCCAGCCGAGGGGTACAGCGAAGCCACGCCACACCAGCATGCGCGATAGACCCCACCCTGAAGGAACGTGGCAAACACTCGGGTTGGTTCACTCGCACTCTGGATAGTACTTATGACAGATCATATAGCAATACAGTGACATTGGAAACAGCATCTAGCAACCCAAGAGTACCTTGAGATATATAGAGTATATAAACTACAAAGAGACCAAATCAGATTTGTCTGCCGTCCGTGTTTGACGATGGTCTGATTTACGGTTTTTCGACTGTGAGATGGGAATACACGTTCAGCAGAAACCGTACTTTCAATCTGGAATTTAGATTTTTTTTTCCAGAGCAAGCGATATGCGGTATGATTCTCTCCTGCACTCTCCTGTTTTAAATGAGGAAGTCGGCAGTGCGTGATCATTTGCAAGCAAATATAATGTATACATTAAACTCATCGGATTACGATAAATTATCCGGGGACTACCTGTGAAGACTGATGAAGGCAGAACTTGGATAACCAGTTCGCTAAATAATCAAGGAGGATCCACATCCCAGATTGTGATTTATAAAAGGGTAACGTGCAGACACCCATGAGGCCCCCCTGCCGCAGGCCTGCACTAACACACACCCAAGCATGTGACCCAAGGCAATCCTGAAAGTTCTTCAACACCTTTAAAGGTGGGACCAGAGGAGGAGGGGGGAGGGCGGAAAAAGCTAAAAAAAAATACAAAATTTAACCAATAGTACTGTGGCGGATCTGCGAAATATAAAAAAAAAAAAAAAAATTATTCTTCAAATATGATCGTTGGCGAATCCGTGAAACAAGCAATAAAAAAAGTCTGGCCTTACAGAGCAGGGGTGTTGCCACAAAGAGCCTCACACGGGGCACCTGCAATGTATGTCGGTGCTCAGTGACAACGACAACAATGCAAAACAGGAGCAGGAGAAAGGTCTGGGAATTCTTATCCCACTGCAAAAATCTATGGACGACAACGAGGGAACTATCCTTCGACTTGCCCTCACCAGGCCGGCAGAAATGGTTATAGAGGTGAGGGGTGCTTCATTTGGGATGCAACGGCTATGAATAATTGCACTCAGTGAATAATTGAGGCACAGTGAGAGAAAAGGTGAGGACAGATAGACTGAGAGAGGGAGTGAGGATGTATCAGGAGAGAGTACGAGAGAAAGAGAGAGAGAGGAAGGGAGACAGAGAGAGAGAGAGGGAGGGAGAGAGAGACAGAGAGAAAGAGATAAAGCGAGAGAGAGAGACAGAGAGAGAGGGAGAGAATGGGGGAGAGAAAGAGAGAGAGAAAGAGAGAGAGAGAAAGAGAGAGAGTGTTGGGTGTCCTGATTGTCTCCAGTAACATGAGCTCATTGTTGAAAAGAGGCACTTCATACACATGATATTTGTGTGTGTGTGTGTTCAGGAGCCTTGTTTGGTGTGTAAGTGTAAGATTACCAATGAACAAGATGCAGGAGAGTGCTCTGTGTGTGTGTTCACCTCTGTACATAATGCATCGCAGGGCCTCGGACGCATACGTCTGGGGCAGGACCAGACTCAGGTAACGTAGCGGATAAGGAATGCACTCCACCGGCCAAATGACTCCTACAGACAGACGTGGTAAAAGCTTAGCAGCAATGCATAAACTGTCTTCCCACCATGAAAAAAAAACATTTCAGGAAGCTAGCACCATCAGCACCATCACCCCCTACCCCCCTCAAAAAAAAAAAACATTTTCCCTTTCCTCCTCTCGTACTGTGTCGTAGCTTGTGGAATCAAACACGGTTGTCAGGTCTGCTTCTCATTTATATTATATAACCCTGGTGCGTATTTCTGTCGTGGGATCTGGCAACCCTGAATGGCTTTTCATTCCATTGCTACTTTTGTGGCGGCACTGAAATGCTTATGCTCTAGTGCCACATTTTTCATTACAATAATACCCAAAATACAATTGAAACATGGTAATTACTTTTACATAAACATCAAATTACAATATAATACTCACTAAACAACTTATGAAAACATGCTTTCACTAAAAATAAAGTAGGTTGAACTTGGTGTTAGGGTTAAAGGTAGAGTTAGGACTATGATTAAGGGGGTTGCAGGGACGGGACAGTAGCAGATGGCACCTACTGACTGACGATGGTCTAATTTACGATTTTTCGACTGTGAGATGAGAATAAACTTTCAGCAGAAACCATACTTTAAAATCTGGAATTTAGATTTTTCCCAGAGCAAGCGATATGCTGTATGATTCTCTCCTGCACTCTCCTGTGGTAAATGAGGAAGTCGGCAGTGCGTGATCATATGCGAGCAAATATAATGTATACAGTCAAATCCAGTTAATTGGACCAGCGGTTAATAGTACTGAAAAAAATCCTATTATATATGTGTAATGTAATTCGCTTATTTGGACCAAAATTTCGCTTGATCGGACCAAAGAATGTGTATAGGAATATAAGTATATATAAGAAGCGAATAAGAAAAAGGAGCCACGAGTCAAGAGAACGTGTCAGATCACACTGGATAAGTTCTTTGACTGGACTTTAGTAAGAACATGTTTTTTACAGTATTATACTTCGAATGCTGAATACCTATACATTGTGTTGTAGATCGTTTCTAAAAACTTGGTTGCAAAATTATTTTTCGATGAACAAAGTTGGTAAGTAACAGTAGTTCTTGTTTGTACGTTCGCTATACGTGTAAATCACACAATAAAGGTTGAATAAACATTTAATATGTCACATAGCACGTCCCGTCTTGTAACATAGGGCATGTTCATTTAATCGGACCAGCCGGTTATTAGGACCAAAGCGATCGATTTGATGTTCCGATTAACCGGATTCGACTGTATATTAAACTTATCGGATTACGATAAATAATGCCCCCTCACATGACAAATGGCAAAATGACTGTTTTTTGTCGTTCCAACCAAATTAGATCAGCGTTAGGAACCTTGTTGGTATCAAGCATTGGATAAATTGGTGTCAATCGCAAGAAGGGCCGTACCGCTGATGATGAGGTTGGGGTAGAATATGCCCAGAGCAGCCTGAGTAGCCGACTGTTCGTCATCGATGGCTGAGGAAATGACCAGTCCGAAGGAGATTCCCGTCACCCCCTGAAGAACGATCAGGCAGACGACGAGTGTCAAGGATCCCTCGTTAGGAGTCTGAGAAACACAGAGCATTAGACAAATACGCCTGGTAAGTCCTTTTTTAAGAGCCAGGATAGATTTTCTGAGATGCCCTTGCGCCCAGAGTTGCTGGGTGGGCAAAGGCTGGGCAGCGACCCCATGTAGATTAAGTGGAAGATAATGGATGGATAGATGAAGATTACATATCCTATTGTAATTCACTACTAAACACACACTTGTGCCCATCGTTTTGTTGGGTGATCCCAGTCAGTAGTAGGGAGTACCTAACAAACATGAACTGGCAGCAGGGATTTGGCACTCAAGGCTTTATCAATAAACAAGGGCAACCAAGTCCTGTCTGGTCCAAACAGACAGAGGAGTTTCTCCAATACAAGCATAATACCTACATGCACCAACTTCGTTATGAATCTGGTCATTTTATTGCTTTTGGCTGATCTGAGCATATCACAATGAAAAATTAAATTTACTAGATGGCATGTAATCCAACAAACATTGGATTTCAAAATCTCCTACATCCAAAGCAGCAATAATCTCGGTCTTGTTCTAAAACTCCAACGGTAACCATGTAAATCGTTCCTTAAATGAATGCTGAGACAATCTATCCGAATAATGAGCAGGTTTCCATTGTAACTACAGCTCACACTCAAATCAACTCAAATCACCAGTGATCACACACTCCAATAAGCAAGTGACAGACTTGAATGCTTGACAGATCATCCAGGGCAAAACACACTCGGTTCAAGTACTCATCAATGCATTGTCACACCTCGAAGACGAGCAGGATGAAGAGCAGAAGCAGCGTGATCTGGACACTGATGACCAGCAGCTGAGAGAAGAGATGAGCTAGCATGGTCTCCAGAGAACTCACTCCTACAGAGGGAGAAGTTCAATGAGCATACAATCAGTGTTGGGGTAGTTTCTTCAAAGAAAGAAAATGTCAGAGGGAATCATGTACTCTGGGACTGTGGTAGCCTAGCGGTTAAGGGACTGGCCTCTGGACCAGAAGGTCCAGGGTTCAAATCCCAACTCTGCCAAGCTGCCACAGTTGGGCCCTTGAGCAAGGCCCTTAACCCACAATTGCTTGGATTGTAAGACTGTATAAG
>JAVSBV010074063.1:0-10178 GCA_033117975.1 Parotocinclus spilosoma
ACACACACACACACAGAGAGAGACACACACACACACACACACACACACACACACACACACACACACACACACACACATATATATATTAGTTATATACTATAACTAATCTGGCCAGGGTTACGAAAAAAATTCTGAAGCTCTCAAAGTTCCTGAGAGCACAGTGGCCTCCATAATCCTTAAATGTAAGAAGTTTGGGACGACCAGGCCTGGCCATCCAGCCAAACTGAGCAATCAATGGGAAAAGAACCTTGGTGAGAGAGGTAAAAAGATCCCAAAGATCACTGTGGCTGAGCTCCAGAGATGCAGTAGGGGGATGGAAGAAAGTTAACCATCACTGCAGCCCTCCAAACCAAAAAAACTTTAAGACTACCAGACTAGGAGAAAAAAGATTCTCTAAATAAGAATTGTGTGTGGGGAAAACCAGGTACTGCTCATCACCTGCCCTATAGAATCCCAACAGTGAAACATGGTGGTGGCAGCATCATGCTATGTGGGTGTTTTATATCTGCAGGGACAGGATGACTGGTTCCAATTGAAGGAAAAATGAATGCAGCCAAGTACAGACATATCCTGAAAAAAACCTCTTCCAGAGTTCTCAGGTCCTCAGAGTGGGTTGAAGGTTCACCTTTTTGCTGAGAGGCAGCGGCACTTCCCACCGAGTTTAGGTTTCAACTAAGTTTAGTAGAAAATACTTTTTACACTAATATTTTACCAGAACCTCATTCAAAACAAAGTTTCTGCTATACCTCAATTGGGGGGCTTGCTATTCGTTTCTTTCGTTTTTATACCGCACCTCGCGCACTACGGTCCTCTAGCACTGCTCGACTGGTCCCCCCGTCTCTCAGAGGAAAAGGAAGGCATTCATCTCTTCTCTGTTTTCCAACAGCTGAGTCTCTGGCTATCTTCAAACACTGTTTGAAGATCCATTTATTCCGCACTTACCTAAACTAAACCCCCTGACCCGTGTCTTTCTATCTCTATTTAAAAAAAAAAAAAAAAACCTTTACAGTTATAGAAATGTATTCTTGTTTAGATTCCTTATTATTAAGAATGGATTATGTTACTGATGTCTTAAAGCACTTTTGTACTGTAAATGATATATGATACTTTTTAAGCACATATAAGAAAACAAAATCAAACATTTTACTTGTCCCTCTCCATTATTACTCACGTTTGGGTGGCCATCCCTCAACAGTTTGTGGAAGACATGGCAGAATTTCCAGCACAGCACTGCATTGCTGGAGAGTGGCAGGCGGTTGACAGCTGCCCAAAAAGTGTGAGCACCTTTCTCATGGTGAGTTCCCAGGATACAAGGTAGAAACTGGAGTTAAAGAAATTCAGTACAAAATCAGCAACTTCACACGCCCTGCAGTAAATAATGAGCCCGCTCATAATCCTGACAAACAAATGACCTGCAAAGGCTTAAAGATTTGAAACGGAGTTAGCTGGTGTTTGAGGCACATCATAAACCAAGTTATCAGCATACAAGAATTTAGCTAATAGTTTAAACATTGAAATAGGCATTTCAAAACAAAATGGAATTTAGTATTCCTCATTTGGGAGGGAAAACGAGTGTCTTTCAGTCTCTTGAAGTTCCCTTGCTCTGGCTTATTATAACTACAGACAAAAGGATATTCCTGGCATGCTTCTCTTTGACAGCAACCTCCTGTGTGTTGATCGCCTTATTGATGCTCACAGCCTGTTAAACAGAAATTGAAAAAAAGGTTTAAGCGGTGAAGTAAAATATTAACAAACAAGCCACAGGTATGAAAAGATCAAGTTGATTTGCATCAATACAGAAGGGAAACACTGTATAAGTGCATCTTATTTGTTCTGAACACAATGCAAAGTGACTGGCCAGTGTGGGATGCAAGCCCTTTACAGGCTACTGTAGAAGTCACTGATGAAGTGTCTCTGTATTTGAAGCCTGGCTCAGCCAGGAAGCACCATGGGGGTCACATCCCTATTGGAGTGGGCTGGCACATTAAGGCCCAAGCTGTACCCAAGCACCCAGAATAGAAATTATAACCAGCTGAAATATTGAATAGCTGATGGCAATATCTAAAAACATACAGATGCTTATAAATGCTTTTACAGCTTAGTAATACAATATGCTCCATCTGAGTGTGTGCACTGAGAGAGACGGAGAGAAGGCACAACATACAACGGAGCCACAGTGGAAATCCTAAAGTCGAAAAAAAAAAAGAAGAGCGCCTTGTATAAAGCCATCAGCCATCTGTTACCAACACATATGCTGCTGGTCTAGTATCACATTTCTGTGGTATCAAATCTCAACTCAGGGGAAGACAATGTTTGTACAATTCAAAATGCCGCACTTCCATTTCCATATGAAACCATTAAATATCAGTTCACTTTCTCTTCCAAAGGGTGGATGTGAAACCCTATGCAAAGGGTGGGTTATCACTTCCCACTTTGCTAAAAAAGAAAAGAAAAAAAAAAATACACACACATTAGAAAAGATGAAGTCAAAGAATGATATACCTGAAATAATAAAACATACCTACCACAAAACACAGTCTCGTTATTTTATGGGATTTTGTTGGTTAGACAGTATTTTGCCAGTGAATATCTTGGGCCTAAATTATTTAATGTTCATTTGAACCCATCTCTCTCATAAATGGGTTAGTGGCTGTTTCACTAGGTTAGGATCGGACATTTTATTATTGGATTTTCCAATCAGATCAATATAATCAATGTACACTGCTGAAAAAAGTACAGGAAAACTTTTTAAATCACAGTATGGAATCAACTCAATGCAAATTCTGGGTTATTGATCTGGTTAGTCATGTAGCACATTGATCCGTTTCATCAACGAGGAGCAACAATGACATAACCCACAAAAAGGGAAAAGTTAGAAGGTTGGCTGTGTGCTATGCTGGTAGGGCCACAAACTTTCTAAATACCGATTAACATGAGAAAATAGAAACCACCGGTAACAAGACGACGATTAAGAAATGAAAATACTGTGAATGAAATAGAAATAATAACCTGAAATAATAATAGATAAGAAATAAAAAGTTACGCTAGGAGATCTAGGTAAGGCCATAGAAGGTCCCTTAGCCCCTCAGGAGGACCGATATCTGTTCCTTTATGCAAGGAGGAACACGATGAGCATTACCAGAGCCCTACAAAATGACCTCCAGCAGACTACTGGCATAAACAATTAGAAACGGGCTTTATTAGGGTCTCCTGAGAACCGGACGTACTGCCTGTAGCACCGAAGCGCTCAGGCATTTGCCATACAACACTGATTGTCAATGTGCTTTTCACAGAAGAGCGTCATGAAAAGAATGTTATGCCGTCTCCAATACCATTCAACATGACCGGTTTGGGGTTTGGTAATGGGTCAGGGATGGACTGGGGAGGCTAATTCTTTGAAAAAACACTTTCATTCCTGGAAGAAACATGCAACACTGCCAGGTTGCACTTCAGACTGTGCAGTTTTGCAGTTTTGTCCATAAAGCATTACTTAGTCTTTATGGGGAAAGATATTCTGCATTACTTTTTTGTCGAATTGAGATCTTTTATTTTTATGGGCAGCAGTGCAGGTGAGTTCCCCTTACACATGATCCTCTTGATCAAGAAAACTTGTACATTCAAAAAAAAATCATTTACAGTTAACACAAATTCAAATGTTCGAATGGGTGACACCTGTGAGTTGCAAGGGGTGTGGGTTGGGGTGGTTACAGTTTGCAAAAGTTTGAGAACCCCCCTTTTTTTTTAATTGTCACAAAATCTGTACTTTATTTTAAATCCATTCAGAGATGCTACAAATTTAGTTTCAACAAACTGACATCAGTTATCATTAATTTAGTTTATTTATATTAGTGGCATAATTATATACTCTGCTCACAATCTGACTCAACTGTCTTATAATTTTTGTATTTCTTAACACAACACAATTTTCTTTTCCCCAGCAATTAAATGAAACGACTAGAATTCAAAAATTGTAAGTAAAATGTTCTATTGTAGCTTGACCATATATAAATAACTGAGTAAAATGTTCATTTTTAAGAAACCACAAACATGACAAAAACATAAAAACTAAAAGAACACAATAGTTCAACAGACATACAATGGAAACCAGTGTACCCAGATGAAACCCATCCAGACATAAGGAGAATATTTAAACTCCACAAGAGTTCAGGCCAGGAATCAAATGGAGCCATGACGCGGCAGCATTGTCCATGTGCTGTCCTTGTCATAACATGTAAAGAAAAAATATTCCAGGGCAAAATACCATATAAAACATTATTTATTCTGCCTGTGATGTTTCACATACCAAGAGTGCTCAGAGGGGAGGCTTGGGTAATGATGTCACTAAAATCAGTATCAGGTTTCAGCTAATACCAAAAGCTTACATGTTGCTATTGTTTAAAAAAATAGAAAACATCGTCCAGGTTTGTATTGTAAACAGGGTTAGGAAAAGGCTGGTTTCATGAGTACCCTCTGTGGAATCTGCCATGCCAAGCTGTGGCTATTTTATTGGATCAGTTGCATGTAAAGATTATACATGTTATAAAATTGAAGAATCAGGCTATATAGACAGTGGACCAGGGCTCCAGAGAAACCAGAATAAACGCTTTCAAAACAGACTCAGCTTGCACTGCCAGACTCCCCTGTTAAAGGTGACAAGGCCAGGCTTTGTCCGGGCAAGCTGGGCTGAAAGGAGAAGTGTCTAATTAAGTCACAGCTGGGCTCTGGGAATCAGAGAGGAAGAGGATAGGTTGGATGAAGAATAAGCATCTTGGCCTGTGTTCCTGAACAAACAGTTCCTGTATATTGGAGTTGTTGCACTTGCAGTTCCAGGCCTCCGTGATTAACAGACCTCTTTTAGTTCTCTGATTCACTCAAAACAGGCTCTAAAAAATAAATAAATTTATGTACCCTTTCATAAGCATAACTCAGTCATGCCATCTGGCAAAGGCTCAAATGAAAATGTCTTATAATGGACTATTAAAGTGTGGTTATGATGTTTTCAGCTTCTCAGTGAAGAAGAGAAATTCTAACCCTTTTGAACTTAAACAATAATCTACAAACCACAAGCCAGTTCACAGAGCCAAGGCATTTGCCAAAGGAAAACACTTCCCACAAAAGCACAGTGCAGTTTGTCCACACTGATACAGCGTCCTTTAAATTCAAGAACTAAAGAGGTCCGAAAGATTTCTAGGTTCCACTCATTAGCATTTAGCTTTCCTGGATAGCTGAGGAGTTAGGATAAATATATTGGCATTGCTACTAATGATTACAGCAAGGCATGCAATGTCTGGTTTATCAGGCCATTTCCCTTGCAGTCATAGCAATCAGTTCAGTCCTTAATGGCTATGATGTTGGCGGAAACCAAAGGAAAGCAGCTGCAAGCGATCTATAAACATCTCTACTGAGGGATAGATGACCAAGTGCAGGTTATAAATCAAATCGATAGCATTAGTTACGCATAATGTTCTCATGATTATGAGCTGTCCCTGGATGACATGGAGAGCTACACTCTCCGGCCACTTTATTACGTACACATGTTCAACCGCTCGTCAAAGCAAATATCTAATAAGCCGGTCACATGGCAGCAACTTAATGCATTTAGGCTTTACTGCTGAAGTTCCAACCAAACAATGAGCTACAGCTTCACAAGTCCACACCAGAAGACACGACTGTCAATTAACAACAATTATATGTTGCCTGGACTGACGAGTCTCAAGTGTGACATTCAAATAGTAGAGTCAAAATTTGGCACAAGCAAACCTGAAAGTATAGATACATCCCACCTTGTATCAACAGCCTGGTGGTGTAATGGTGTGGGGATATTTTCCTGGCACAGTTTTCTTAATACCTACAGAGCAATCATTCAAACAGCCTAATTGAGTATCATTGCTGACCATGTGCATCCCTTTATGACCAGAGAAACCATCTTTTGATGGCTACTTCAAACAGGCTAAAGTTACGTGAATAAGACGATGAGCTAACTGTACTCAAATGGCCTCCACAGTCATAAAATCCCAATCCAATTCTTTGCATCGAAGCGTTGCTTAGCATTTTCAAAAAGCATTCCGTCTGCATATCCAGTCTACAGAGCAGATTGACAATGTAATGTTTAACTAAAATCAGTGGGGCTACCAGAAAAGCTTAGTTGTTAGTTATGACTAAATTTAGAACTATTACTAGTTAAGAAAGTAAAGCAGTGCGATGGCTAGTTGTGACCTCCCTAAATTAGTTTAAGGTTTGCTTAAGAACAAACAGAACGTGAAATACTGTGGATTAATTTGTGAATGCCTGAACTTTCTTTCCATTCTCATTATGAGCTTAGTCACAAAAGCACACACATAGTGAGGCATAAAATACGCAAGGCAGCAAAGCATCAGGTAGTGTAAACTAGCAAATATAGTCTAAAAGCACTGATTCAGTACAGCATCATACAAACTGACACAAAGTCCTCTTTCAGTAGGTCATACATCTTTATTTACAGGCAGAGAATACTTCTATCCAATCAAAAAAACACTTTATAAGACTCCTTCAGCACTTTGGGAGTGCATGTAAACATTGGTGTTTAGTGCATATAGTGGGTACCCCTTCTACCATACACGCAAGCACAGGCGCACACATGCAAGCACACGCGCATCATGTGAATAGACAGTGATGTTTTTTACAAATGGCGAATATGTACCACCCACCTTCTTTAATGTTCCCCGAAGAGCTCAGACTGCTACGCCCAAGCCCTTACAAGGAAATCGACTCTGTGCTCCTAACCCATCAATAACTATATTTTCTCTTTTCTCTCAGAGTTGATGTTCCGGTAACAATTCTAGCACCACACACTTAGATGTTCCTCCACCTCAGCATCACTGTACTGGTCTTCATCAACAGAACTCAGTCCCACCAGAGCACAGTAACTCCCTCCATCATATGGACATTAGGGGACGTTGTGCTTCCAAAGATTTCCCACTGAGGACTCATTTTATAATCTATTTTGTTTTATAATTTAGTTTACTTATTTTATTACTAATTAAAATTTTATTATTGACTTGTTATTGATTTAAATATCTGTTTACCTAATTTTTATATAATTGAATATACTTTTAAGTATTTATTTCATTAACATCTAGACCCTTCTACCATACATGCACGCAGAGGATGGGTCCCCTGTTGGGTCTTGGTCCTCCCAAAGTTTCTTCCTACTATTTTGAGGAAGTTTTTCCTTTACACTGTCACCCTGCTCTTGGTTAACTTGGGATTGGCCTTTTAAGATAATATAATATTGTAAAGCTGCTTTGATACAATGCACCATTGTGAACAGTGCTATATAAATCAATTTTATATAGTGCTTTTTTTATATAGCGCAAAATGAATTGAATTTGAAGTATATATACACGCACGCACACACTATAGTTCTTACACATATATAGCTCAATTCTGTTTAATTCTTTTACACTTTCTTGATCCTCAAACAGATCACGAAAACACTCAGTCAGGAGTCATTCTAATCAGCAATTTTGATTGGTTAGCAGTAGGCTTGGGCGGTATGACGGTATTTCGGTATACCACGGTATTTAAATCCGGTGACGGTATTGTAAAATGGTGACGGTATATTAATCATGTGACGTGACGTGACGCAACGTGCCAAATGTGTACCGTATTTTCCGCACTAGAATGTGCACCTAAAAGGCTTAAATTTTCCCAGAAATCAGACATGCGCCTTATTATGTGTACTGAGTTCCAAAATCGATTGTTGTGATACTTTGGTAAGCGCTCCACTTCACTGACTGTCCGTCCGTTTCCGGCTGACACAGGGATGTAATACGTACAGTACGTAAACCAGGTTTCTGCTATAACTGACCGAGCTTTCCCGAACAGCCATCTGGGGACGAGACTGACTCAGACGATGAGAGACCGAGGCTCAAGTTTGGCTCCTTATTCACAGCTTGGGATTCGTTTGGCTCCTTATTTGCCCCCCCTGAATCAGAGAACTGCTGTAACTGAGAGTTCATTCACCTTTCTGTATTTTATGTGCAGATGCAGTTTTGCGGACTTACAGTCATAAGGACGATGGAATTGGAACGTGCTATGTTAAATCACCACTGAGACTGTAAAGTATAAGACTTAGGTAAAAAAAATATTACGATGTGCCTTCAGTTTATTTCAAACGAATCGCAGGCTACGAATAAGAAGCTAGCTTCCGCCTCGTGATAAGCGGAGTGTTCAATTCAGACACAGAAGATGATGGATTTGTGGGAGAAGATTGATTAAAAAAAAATAATGTGAGTGTTTTGTTAAACAGTAGAATAAAGTTCAACTAAAATCACTGTTTCGCCTTTTTTTGCATTTTTTGTAGATCGTAAGCGCTTTATGGGCGTTTGTAAAGCGGAAAAAACAACAGCACTTTAGTCACATTTAGCGTTAACACTAACCTTAACGCTGCCGATTGTAAAGTGTCTAAGAAATTTTAAATGATGCATCTAAATACTTAACATGCAAATTATCAATAATAAATGTGACGAAAATGCCCCCCCCCTCCCCACGGTAATACCGTATACCGCCATATAATCCGAAAACGGTTTGACGGTATGAAAAATTCAATATCGCCCAACCCTATTTGCGCGTGCCCTTGTTTTCTGTTAGGACAGCTTTCAGGACATTTGCGTAGACGTTTGTGAGGTCCAATGTGAGGTAGTGACCTCTGGTCCACCTGAAAATGGTTTAGGTTCTGTTTCCAGTGGACCAAATTGTGCATTGTGTGCAAAAGTGCATGTACAGCAATGTAGGTTACAATAACCAACAATCTACAGTCTAGTCCAAAAGTTTAGGTCCCATCCCTTCCCAATGACCTTCCATTGGGCTGCTCTTCGCACGCGGTCATTGTTAGACGGTCCCTAACCGGCCGGGTTTCGGTGCACGCTGAGAGAAAACGCTGGCGATGTGTCAGGCGTTCTGATGATGAGGAACAACCATCAATTCGAGGTGTTCGAGGACCTCGTTCGTCCCGCGTCACCCCTTCCGTATCCCTTTCTTCCATTTGCGCTAATGACTCTCCTAGCGAACACATTTAAGGGCGCGTTAATTAGAGAGGGTGAAGGCAAGCGTGCATATGCGCGCGTAAAAGCGCGGCAAGCGAAAATATGCGCTTCCCCTCGGTGCGTCTTTAACACTACGTGTGTGCGAGAATAAGACGTCATGCATATGTGCATAAGTGAGGGTTCATTACAGAACGGCGGTGACAAATTCGCCTCGTACTCGGCATCGAAATGCCACCCACCCTCTTCCACAGCCCATCCCTGCAGACCTGTGCGCGTGTGTGTGTGTGTGTGTGTGTGTGTGTGTGTGTGTGTGTGACACCCCCCACGCGCCACTCCGCTGAAACATGCCAAATGAGATTCTGAAATAACGAGATTCATGGATCTTCTCTGCAGCTCTCCTCCGAGGCAGAGCTTCTCCTCCCCCTCCCTCCTTCCCTTAGTGCTACTGAAGAGTGAGATCATGGCGGGAACAATGGCGACTCGTGTTTACCGAAAAGCCTTATCTGGACCAGTCAATGAGATAAACGGGACAAAATGGGGGTCACTGGAATTGGGCAATGACACACGATCAGACGGATTGTAAAGTTCATGTCACGGCCACGGACGACGGGCGTTTGTGATTAGGTTAGATCAGGCGTTTGTGATTTGTGAAAGGGCGTGGATTCTCCTTAGATTAGCGTGATTATAGAGTCAAGAAATGCATCGAAAACAATGACTAGTGGTTTTTAACAACAAACCTTAACCGGGTTTCCACACAAACAACGCTAATTAGGTCGTGTCTCCATCAGGGATACAACCATTCATCGACTCGGTCAACGAGAATCGAATACGAAATGAGTCGGCGACATCATACAAAGGTTTCTCGCTCTAAATATTGGTTTGTTACTGGAGAGTTAACAAAAGCATAATGGCAGCCACGAGAACAGAAAGTGTGGAAGCATTTCACATTTTACTATTTGTAAACACAACCTTAGTTAACATGGGAGTACGTCTTCCGTTCTGGAACATACTAAAAAAAAAAAAAATAACAACATGTCAGCTCACTAGCTGCACTAGCTACTAGCTACCACATCGGCACACGATCGTTTTGGTCCTAATAACCGGCTGGTCCGATTAAACGAACGTGCCCTATGTTACAAGACGGGACGTGCT
>JAVSBV010074074.1:0-10178 GCA_033117975.1 Parotocinclus spilosoma
ACGAATAAAATATTGACATTTGCCATCTCCACATCATTGCATTCAGTTTTTATTCACAATTTGTTTAGTGTCCCAAACTTTTTTGGAATCCGCTTTGTACAATTAAGTTGGGAAGTTGTGTGAAACATAAATAAAAACAGAATACGATGATTTGCAAATTCTTTTCAACCTATATTCTATTAAATACACTACATAGAAAAGATATTTAAATACAAATATTCACTCATTTTGAATTTAATGTCTGAAACATGTTCAAAAGAAATTGGAAGTTGGATGTGGCCATGTTTACCATTGTGTTACAACACCTTTCCTTTTAACAACACTTAAGCCTTTGGGAACTGATAACACTAATTGTTGAAGCTTTGTAGTTGGAATTCTTTTTCATTTTTCCTTGATGGTTGCTCAACAGTCCGGGGTCTCCATTGTCGTATTTTGCTTCATTATTCATTCATTTACTTCATAATGTGCCACATATTTTCAATGGGAGACAGGTCTGGACCACAGGCAGGCCAGTCTAGTACCGGACTCTTTTACTATGAAGCTACGCTGTTGTAACACGTGCAGAATGTGTCTTGGCATTGTCTTGCTGAGACGAACAGGGATGTCTCTGAAAAAGACGTTGCTTGGATGGCAGCATCTGTTTCTACAAGACCTGAATGTATTTTTCAGCATTAATGGTGCCTCCAAAGATGTGAAAGTAACCCATGCCATGGGCACTAATACACCCCTATACCATCAGAGATTTTGGCTTTTGAACTTTGAGAATAACAATCCAGACAATCCTTTTCCTCTTTGGCCCGGAGGACACAACGTCTATAATTTCCAAAAACAATTTAAATGTGGACTTGTCAGACCACAGGACACGTTTCCACTTTGTGTCAGCCCATCCCAGATGAGCTTGGGCCCAGAGAAGCTGGTGGTGTTTCTGGGTGTTGTTGATATATGACTTTTGCTTTGCAAGAGTTTTAACTTACACTTGTAGATGGAGAAATGAACTGTGTTCTTGGTTTTCTGAAGTGTTCCTGAGCCCATGTGATAATATCCAGTACAGAATGATGTTGGTTTTTAATGCAGTGCAGCCTGAAGGATTGAAGGTCGCAGGCATTCAAGTCTCTGAATCTTTTGACGATATGATGGACTCTAGATGATGAAATCCCTAAATCCCTTGCAGTTTCACAATGAGAAACGTTGTTCTTAAAACTGTTTGACTTTTTGCTCATGCAGTTGTTCACAAAGTGGTGAGCCTCCCCCCAGCCTTTCAGGGATGCACACTTAATACTCAATCCTGACACTCACCTGTGAAATGTTCTAAACAGATGATTTTTAAGCATTCCTCAACTGTCCCAGTCTTTTGTTGCTTCTGTCCCAAATTATTTGGAATGTGTTGCATCAAATTACAAATGAGTGAATACATGCAAAAAAAAAAAAACAACATTTACCCATTTGAATATCTTGTTTTTGTATAGTGCTCAATTAAATATAGGTCAAAAAGGATTTGCAAAATTATCATATTCTGTTTTTATTTATGTTTTACAAAACGTCCCAATTTCATTGGAATTGGGGTTGTTGTAATAATAATAATAATTAGAAAATGTAAAAAAAACACCACAATCATTCACTCAGGCTCTAAAATAACCAGAATGCCTTCTTAAGTTTTCTAATGGGATCTTAAGAACAAATAAAAACACCATATTTTTGGAGTGCAGTAATTTGAATAGAATGTGAATATACAAAACGAATAAATCACCCAAATACATTTAGAAATAAATGTAGCACAATAAAAAGATCCCTGTAAGTCTACACTTGCTGAACCACAAAAATCTCCTAATTTTTGTGAGCAGGGTAATCTTAAATTTTTTTATTATTTTTTTTCTGAATAACAATTCACAGTAAAGTGTTCTTGTATAAATAATTCAATAAATAAATAAATTAGAATGAGTTTTATGTGCATATAGAGGCATGGCATCAAATTGCACCCACTGGTGTTTTACAAATGCAGCAGCATCAGATGCACATCGTGGCATTTTGCCATTGTGATGCATCGTCTCATGAAGCATCATTACAGCCTTAGTTTTTATAAAAAAATACATTTTGGTTGGCTATATGGTTAAAATGAGAAAATGAACTTAAAATCTTTAAGGCTCCATTCTGCCATTCACTGTTGTGGATACAAGTTTCCCTTGTAATACTATAATAAGAGGCGTAGTGAAGTCATGAGGTGATCACCTGGAGGATTCTGTCATAAGGCTTGAGACCTGCTCTGTCTGCCGGACCTTCTGGTCGGATCATGTTTACATAAACACCTTTCTCCAAGAAACCATCTGATACACTGAAGCCAAAGTCGTCTCTTTCGGGATCCTTAATTAGAGTGACCTAAGAAAGAATATATTAAATATGAAATCCATGACATACATACAGTATTCATACAGAATGATTACAAAAGGCCACAATTCATACAAAAAGCCGCCATTAGACTAGATATACAGTATAATGATCATCACATATTTTATTATTATTATTACCCCATCTCTCTTAATTCCAATAAGAAAATGCAGGATATTTGCATGTAATGTAAATTTTGCTTCCTCCCCTTACACTTGAGCAACGGCAGCATCTGGCATGAGATGCCAAGCAGACCCTTTTACAGTCAAAGTGGTTTGATCAGGAATGGCCTTATTAGATGGGTGGCAGCAAAGAAACCACTAATTTGGAAGGAGAGCAGAATGAAAAGGCTAAGATATGCTACAGCTAACAAAGACTAGAATAAAGATCAGTGGGAAAAAAGAACTATGGAGACAAATGACAAATTTAAAATTTTGGGTTCAACTGTGGTTAATATGTGGTCATTATATAGGATTCCATTCACGTACAAAGCAAAACAAATAATATCCTAAGTCAAGGACATAGAAAGCCTGAAGCCAGAAATCACTGGTACAGGTAAGCCCTGGATGGGGTGCAAGCCCAAAGCTATTTCCAGTTTCCACCACCCTGGGTTTGGTTGCAGTTTCCAACGGAAACAATTCTGTGTCCTTTTGGAATTTTTATTGTCAGCATATATCGACACTAGAACTAAAAGACTAATCTCCAACACCCAGTCTTAACTGTTACTTGACTGTGACATGGTCTTACCTTGTGCAGCTCTAGTGGTGTCGGTGACAGGATCTCCTGCATCTCCTCCTTGATCCTCCGTGACTCCCAGGTCTTTTCCGATACACGTAACGTGCTCTTGCTTTTGGCCTCATTGCGTAGGTTCGAGCTTTTCCTTAATGGACTGATGTTGGCCTGGCTAACTGATTCGCTCTGGGACTTAATGCTCTCTACTCCCAAACTCACAGTGCTGCCAGTCATTATAGAGGCCTGGGCATGACAAGAAGATACACACAGCACATTTATGCATTGATTAGTGTTTCCTATTGTACAGTGCAAAGTGTTTTATTGCAGTATGAACTAAATATATTTTATTTCTTATGTTTAACTGCATTTTATTTGTTAATAAACATCCTACTAAATATTCCTGCATTTCAGGCCTGCAACACATTCTAAAAATGTTGGGACGAGGGCAGTTAAGAGCTAGTAATGACGTAAAAAAAACTGAAATCACACAGTTAATGGAAAAAGACACAAGCCTAAACTGAATGCTCTCGGTCAAGGGATTGTTTTATCAAACCTTTATTATGCACAATAAAACCTTACTGTGCAGAAACTAGCCTTGTGTTAAGCAGGCCCAGAAGAAGCATGAACTTCTCTAGGCTCAGAGGCATCTAGGACGGACAGTACCATAGTCACATTGTCTTTTTAGGCTACTGAAAATTAAATATAAGGGTATTTTCAAATGAAAACTGTATGCAAATGATACCGCTGCAAACACGAGTAGTACCATCTACACAACAACCCCAATGTTACCGCTTGGGGTGTGCCATATTGTATAGTTTGTGATAATACTGGTATAATATTTTAAATGATATAAAACATCCATATCGTGATATTCTGACATTTTATGTAATGACGTAAAATGCATTTACACAGACTATGTCATTACGTCCATTATGGGACTCCTAGGCAGAGCAACAAACATGGCAGAAAGTAGCTCTGTGGTGGAGGAGTTTGGTAGTATGGAGGTTGTTTTGGTACAAAATATCAGATGTATAACAAATATATTAATATGTAAGATGTGTAATGAACACATCTAATCTGCTTTAGCACCTCAAGCAGAAGCACTCAGTACAAGGACCTAACTCAGACCACCATGGTGTGCAATAGTACATTTTAGCTGTAGTATAAAGCACAACAGCCTGGACTAAATTAAGCAAAATTAGTTCTTCAATATTCTCTATATTCTTGGTCTGCATTTAATGGCATGAGTTGGACCCCTGCAATTTCGTGCAACACGTTTGGGAGTGAAAGAGCCTGTCTTGTCTGCATCAATCAGCATCAACCCAGGAAAAGCAGATCAACGAACATTAGGTCTACATAGTCCTGCATATATTTCAAATAAAACCTTTTCCAATAAATGTTAATTATTTTGCACCCCTGAACCACAGGGATGCACTTCATGCACTGCCCGGTTTTTTATACAGATACTTGGCTAATGTTCTTTCTGAATTTATTTCCCAAAGAAAACTCAGAAGTCAGCCTAATTTAAACAAGCTTTAAATTTTGTAACACCACTCTCTAAGAAGTCAGCATTAGTCAGACTAATGCTTGTTTTTCAATAAAACATAAAATGGAAAGTCAGACTTGCCATTTCCATCATAAATGTAATTAATTGATTCATTCATCTATTTATTTTTTCATTGATATCTACAGATTCAGATTCCATATCCAGAGTCAGTTATGAACACGATTTTTCATTCCATTATTTATTTATTTTAAAATCACTAGATTTAGGAGTCATGTTTTTTTATTTAACATTTTGTATATTTCTTACTTATTTTATTTAATATTTGGACATGATTTTTTGTCTCTGTAAAATCACAAATGCTATTACACTAGTTAAGTTATCTACCTTTCAACTATTTAATGATTTATTACAGTTATTACAGTAATAATAATAGCAGTAATAATAATGAACTTGTTTTAATAGCTCCTTTCACAAACCCAATGACACTTTACAGAGAGAGGGAAAAAAATATTAATAAAACAAAATAATTAATTAATATTGAAGAAACGATAGCAGTCCTACTACGTGACGTACTACGGGGCTCAAATGTAACTAAGGAATTAGAACTGAATTAAAGGTTTTTATTCACCTGAGCTGATTTGATCCAATGATTTGATTTAATCTATAATCACAGTGTGAAAATCTGTATCTGTTTTTTCTATTTTATTTTTTATATGCTCACTTATTTAATTCATTATTTATTTATATACATTTCTGACACCTGTCTCTACTTTATTTACCTTTATTTATTTAATAACTTATTTTTATTTTTTGCAGTGACAGAAAGTCTCTAGAAAGTCTATCCTTATTTTATTTAGGTACTTAATCATGTATATTCATTTATTTCTAATTGTACACTCTATAGGAGTCTATAGGAAGTCAGCATGAGGTCGTTATGTTGTTGCTTTTTTATTCACTTATTTAGCAACTACTTATTTATTTAGAATTCAGCATGAGCCATGCTTTGTGAAGACACTGCTCACAAAAAGTAGGGGCTATTTGAAAACAAATCTGAAACTATAAAAAAATAAGTACTTGATTTTATTTAATTAAACAATATTATCAGAAAAGCAAATGAAATGTCAAAGAAAGTTGTTCGATTATGCCAATTAGGTGCTAATATGGTGATTAAGTGGCAAGTGATATATTCATGGGGGTGAACAGAAGCCAACTGGATGAGAGTGCCCCCACATTGACTGTTCAGTAGGGTGTATGGACAAGAATGCCAAAACACACTGACGGTGATGGGGCATGGACAGGATCAGATTATCCAACAGTTCTTGTGGGATTCTCTTCGTATTCATTTTAAATCATTTTAAAACCCCCTATTTTTGTGAGCAGTGAATAAAAAGTATAATACATCTAGTGTGTAAAATATAATATGTATAATATAATATAAAATATAATATAATATAATATAAATTATATATAGCCTAAAATTATAATTAATTACTATATAATGAACTTGTATTCTGTTTGAAATTTCAATAATGCTAAAAATAAAAAATCTGTTTATAGTTACCATTACCGCAGACATCACTGAAGTTGACTCATCTCAACAACAATTTGAGTCCACGTCACCCCGAGACTGAGACAAGACCAAGTCCAAGTGAGGTCAAACCTGTTTATTTATGGTCTTAAGAACACTATATGATACTAGAACACAAAGAAGAACTGAGAAATACAATAACTGAGATAAAGCCAGCTCTCTTAACCTGGTTTCTTAAGAAATCAGAGTATACTGGTTACACGACCACTTGAACAATCAGATAACTGCAGAAACCTATGATCTGATTCTTAAGCGCATGTAAAAACACCAATGACAGGTAATCAGTATCCTACATGAGGAACGGTACACCACCCCAATAGTACCTGGTCCTGTAATTGCCCCTTTTAACTTGAATGGGCAAGGGTTGAAAAAAAGATCCTTTCTCAGTTGTTTACCTCAATCTCGCGAAGTAGCTCGGACTGCCCACACGTCTCCAAGTCCTCCAGAGCCTGGCACCAGAAACTGTCCTCATGGTCTAGCATGATGCCGTCAGCGTGAGTCTGGCTGGCAAACCTGCAGCAGTCGTTAGAACCAATCAGACATTGGCACACTCATGACAGGCAATGCCTAAGGGCTATACTGGCATTATTCTTAGTGCTAATGGCAAGACCACATGGCAGAATGAGGCCTGAGGCGAAGACGGCGATGACTATTTCAGAAAATGCCACCAATTCCATAAAACAGATTTAGCAAGCTGCTAGAGAGATCAGCGCATTTAAAAAAGACGAATTAGAAATAATTGGGGGATTAGAAATAATCACTTCAGTCAGTACTTTTCCATCCACCCTGTCTTCCAAAATATAATATGTACTCCCTCTGCCAGACACAGTATGCGAATACTTTTTAAGTGTTCGAATATCATACATAACATCTGCAATTATTCAACAGACAGCAAATTACACAATATTAGCACTATAAATGTTAGAGAGCGCTGTATAGAACTGCTAGCCAGGCAGCACAACAGTCTCGATTCATCTGCTATGGTAAATTCAAACACAGAACAAAGAGATTAAGGATAAAGAAAGAGACCGGAGGAGAAAATGCAGCTGTGTGTGCAGTTTTTCTTCCGTTGTGAAAAAGCTGACGCAGACCAAAAGGCTATATATTGCAAAACTTACCATTTTGCTGATGCTAGCAACTTACTCCATCACAATCACCTCAGCACAACATGTGACTAAATAAAAAGTGTTTGTTATTACGGTCATCAACCGCTATTGCCAGTGAAACAGTGAAGCCAAAGGCTCAGACATCGCATGAAGAGGCATTTTCTCAAGGCACTGCATAAAACAGGACAAACAAGCAAGATGGAGCGGCATTACAAATGCAGTCCAGTCGATTGGAACGGGATCTGAGCAATGGCTAAAACAACGTATGCCTTACAGGGGTAAGAATACTTAAGCATTTAGTACAATAAATTGTTTAACAATTGTGCAGTCAGGGACAGTGGGCTCTCATTTTAAATAGGATCCACTCCTCATCTATCTGTACTAGGCACTGTCTGATACAATTTATGGTGGTACACAGACTACATTTTACCAATGCTAAACTTGTTAGGGTTCCTACCTTCCCCCGGTACGTTCGGCCGTCCTCGCCATTACAGAGCAATCGGTGGGACGGCTTTATACCCACTATCTTAATTATGTCCAGATCCTGAACAGCTGCTTTACGTCCTATAAAGGCGTGTTTTTTGGCGCTGTTCGGGGCCAGGTCATCATTATTCCAACGGGATTCCATCTCTGTTCGGTTCGCGTGTCTGACCACCAGCGCCCTTGCGCCCTACCGCGTTTCCTAGAGATAGTGGTTAAGTCCGGGGGCTTTTTAGGGCCGATGGACTGGTATGGGCAGGTAACCCCTGTGGTATTTAGTTTATTAGGGGCACTTTGAGGGTTTTACCATTCCATACCTGTGCGCTGCTCGCACGGTCAGAGCTAGTGTTCTTTGGTTGTCGGCACCTACCTAGCCTCACTTCAGCCGGGAGTTTGTTCTGAATAGGACACTCCCTGTCTGTCTTTTTCGTTTTAGAGCTCACGCTCGCCCTCTGGTGATTCGGTGCTCCTCGCGATTTATTCTCGTTCGCGTTCCTCGCGTATTTGAGTTTATTTTCGTGTTCTGGCGCTTTGCCCCTTTTTATGTGTTATTCACACTCGTGCTATAAGCGCGCCCTGAGCTTATATGCTCGTATTTTTGCACTTGCCACTTCCGCGATTTCTTCGCCCCCTCGCGTTGCATGTGCGTTAGAGCTAACGCTCGCCCTCTGGCGCTGCGGCGTCCTTGTCCGGCGCTCTTGCGCTCTATTGAGTGCTCCCTGGTGTTTGGACTACCGCCGTGCCTCGCCATTTAAGAGACGTCCCAACCATGCTTTATGCACGCTTGCCCCGACTGATGCTTTGGCATCCTCTTGCGACTAGGTCGCGCGTTGCTCCCACTTGGGACGCAACCTCGGCGCGCCCCTTCATTCTTTCGATTTCATTATGTTAGGAGTCTGATGCTCCGCTCTTTATCCCTTTTTAGTTGTTATATATTATTTCCCCATTATTATTATGCGACGTGGTATATACTTATTCTGCATAATTTGGTCCTATTAAAAACACCACCACTGCTCGTAACAGTATGTGCATGTACCCGTCCTATTGTAAGTAGTACTACTTTCTTTGTCGCCTTACTACTTGTATATTCTCTCTATTACACAAAACTACATTACATAAACTGGATCATGTGTTGTCTGCAACCCTTCCAAAAAGACCATTTATGATCATTAATAAATAAGGGACAACCAAAAATCCCTAAAAACTTGCCAAATACTTGTTTTGTTGCTGTTGTTTTCCAATTTTTTAAATACTGACCACAACTTTCCTGTATTTTCTGCTTGTATTTGAAGAAAATACACTGACAAATAACCACATATGAGCATTACAGCTCTTCTTAAAACAATGGTAGATCTAAGCACGAGCCTTCTCGGTTCTCACCTCCTGCTTTGGCACGCTGACGTAACCTGGATGGGGCCGTGATGCTTTGGGCTGGCGCAAAAACGTCCATCGGGTTGCCAGACTTTGTCCCAGAACTGGCTGCAGGAGTAGGTAAGGCTTCTCTGAGTAGTTCACCACCACCACAAACAGGGAAACGGCTAAGAGCAGGCCGCTCGCTAGGACCCACTTCTTCTGCAAAAGAGGAGTACAGGAGGAAACGGTCAAGCAGAACGGAGTCGGGTAGAGAATGGTTTTAATAACGCTACACAAGTCGAGTGAATGTAGATCAACTGGCAATACTTGCTAAAACACTACAGAATCAGGGCATAATGTTCCCTTTATAGCCCCTTTAACACTGTTCCAACCTTTTGGATGATGAAACCACTTTTCACCAGCCGAGCTGCGACTGATCTTCAAGATTAATTCCTAATCCAGGGGATTTCGGAAACTGGCGCTATGAATCCTGAGGATGGGCAGCACTGCTTCAGGAGATCAATAAGACACGCTGAAGCTAAACAGTTTTTAGAAAAGCCTTATGTCCTTCATCGCGTCTTTCTATCGTTGTTTCTTCAGGACGCATTCCTAGTCCACTCCCTGCCCTTACAGGCCCTTCAGGACCACTGTCTGCTCCTTACGACCCTAAAGAATCACTGGCAACACCTTCCTTAATACAGTAGCTGCTACTGCCACTTGCAGACCTTCCTGCTCAGATGCCAGTTTGGGTCGGTCCGGATGTTCTGGGATTCTTTTCTTTTTTATATCACTTGTATATATTAAACATGTACCGATACTGATACTGATATCGAGAATCAGGTCTGATACTGTGCTCATGTACTCGTCCTCGTAGAATTAGTCACAGCAAAAGCGCGTCAGATCACACTGGATAAGTTGTTTAAACGTTGACTGGAATTTGACGTTGACTGGAATGTTTTTTACAGTATTATTACTTCGCATGCTGAGTACCTATACATTGTGTTGTAGATCGTTTCAAAAAACTTGTTTG
>JAVSBV010074085.1:0-10178 GCA_033117975.1 Parotocinclus spilosoma
TCTATGTTCTATTACGAATAAAATATTGACATTTGCCATCTCCACATCATTGCATTTAGTTTTTATTCACAATTTGTATAGTGTCCCAACTTTTTTGAAATTCGCTTTGTAGAACACGATGAATTGCAAACACTTTTTAACCCATATTTAATTGAATACACTACAAAGACAAGATATTTAATGTACAAATGGATTAACTTTATTGTTTTTTGTAAATATTCACTCATTTTAAATTTAATGCATGTAAAACGTAAAAAGAAGTTGGGACGGGGCTTGATTACCACTGTTACATCACCTTTCTTGTTAACAACAATCAATAAGTGTTTGGGAACTGAGGACACTAATTGTTGAAGCTTTGTATGTGGAATTATTTTCCATTTTTGCTTGATGTACAACTTATGTTGCTCTACAGTCAGGGTCTCTGTTTTTATATTTTGCACTTCATAATGCACACCACTTTCAGTGGGAGACAGGTCTGCATTGCATGGTAGGCCAGTCTAGTACCCACACTCTTTTATTATAAATCCATGCTGTTGTAACACATGCATAATGTGGCTTGGCATTGTCTTGCTGAAATAAGCAGGGATGCCCCTGAAAAAGATGTTACTTGGATGGTTGTGTCAGACTACAAAACACTTTTACACTTTGTGTCAGACCATCTCATATGAGCTCAGGCTCAACATATTTTGCATGGTTGAGTTTTAACTAACACTTGGAGATGGGCGAACTTTGTTTACTGCCAATGGTTGTCTGAAGTGTTCCTGAGCACGTGTGATAATATCTGGTTCAGAATGATTTCAGTTTTTAATGCAGAGCCATCTGAGGGATTGCTGCTTATTTGCAGAGATTTCTTTTGATTGAATCTTTGATTGAATCTTTTGATTTTTTTAATGCACTGTACATGATGAAATCCCTAAATTCATTGCAATTGCATGATTCAGACAAATGAATTATCTCAGGTTTATACTGTATGAAATGAAATACAAGTAAATGTAAGAAACACTGTGTGTTTTTATTTTTTTGGGGGGGGGGGGCATTTAAACATATGTAAATATCTGTGAGTCAGTAAATGTGACATATAATACGGAACTATGGTTTGAATATGATGATTCATTTGCCCATATTATTTATCCACAGTTGTGTTTAATACATTGTACAGGTTTGTGGTCAATAATGACAACTTTGTATGCCCAGCTATAACAGATTTCATGTAAAGGCTTTCCACTAGATTTTATAATATGACTGTAAAATCTAGAACTGACATTGGATTTATGTTAGGCAATAAGCTCTTTTTCACTGTTTTCAAATTAATCTCAAATATGTCTGATGGAGTTAAGGTCAGGGTTCTGTCCAAGCCAGTCATGTTCTCTATCAAAGTTGGTAGACCATTTCTTTATTACATTTTCTGTACAAAGGCAAGGCAGAAAGTAGGCAAACTGACTTATAGAGGAGGTGGTGTTCATTTTCTGAAACTCTTACTAGTGAGTGAGGCTGAAAAAGGCCTCACCAACTGACCATGTATATCTTAGTCTGCCTTAATTAATTTGAAAATTATTCAATAATACACTAACATCAACTAAGTAACTTAAATAACTGGTGAATAGTCCAGTAGTCCAGTTAAATACACTGCTAAAAAAAAGGGAACACTTAAACAACACAATGTAACTCCAAGGGTTCCCTTTATTTTTTTCTGAGCAGTATAGTACAGTACATTGGTTTGGGTTCTTTAATCATCTTTTGGTAGAACAACATGTGTTCTTTGGGTCATCGTCTTGCTGCATGATACACATTGTCTTGTAATTAATTTCATGTTCAAACATTTTCCTTTACAATTTTCTGGTATCAATTATAATTGAATGTTTCTTTAATTTATGCCAAGCTATCATAACACAGATGCCAAAAAATAGGCCCAAACCATGATACTTGTAATGAACACTGGGGTAGACGCGGCATACGTGGGAGAAATATGAGAAATGCGGACGTAAGTGTAAGCATGAGATTTATTATAATACAGTGCAGGGCGAGGAATGGTATAAACACAGAACGGAGAACTAACGAACAACACAGGTAAACGGTTACAGCTAATAGAAAGCGGGGAAGACGCTTGGGCAAGCACAAGAGATCAACACTAAGCAAAGCGTGGAGAGGAAAAAAACAGAACAAGGGAAAATATCTGAAAGGAGCCTGGAAAGTCATAAACAACCGGTGAAGAAGACAAGCCAGAGAGCCAGATAAATAGGCATAGAAAAGAGAAGCAGGAGCACCGTCTGGAGAAAGGCAGGAGAAGCGGACTGAAAAAAGGATGGAAACAAGCAGAGAAAGAAGCAGGAATATGTGTTGTTCTGGGTGATGGCCATCAGGCAAGATTGTGAAAGCGATCCTGTCGTGACAGAGCCCATGCACCCCACCCCCTCCCTTAGGGCACAGTTCTGAAGTGCTGAGATGGAATGCTGGAACTGGGGCAGTGATCACAACCAAGACTAGGCCGACTGCCGTGGCAGGCACGGAGGGGAGCTCAGGATCTGGTACAGAAATGGTCTCGCCAGCTGGTACTGCAGCCAGGTCCGAATGGTACCATGGGGAGCTTAAGATCTGACATGGTCAGGGGTCCAGAAGCCGAAACTGGGTCTGGTCCTGCGGTCCTAGCAGTGATGGCAGCCAGGGTCCTGTCCATATGCCCCAGGGTCAGGAGGAGACTGCTGGAAACTTCCCGCATGTGGACCAACACATCCAGGTAATAGCGAGCATGTAAACGAGCAGTGCCATAACTGGAGCCAGAGAATGTGTGGATGACGTAGCAGGGGAGAAAAGGGAAAAAAACAACACACAGCTCGCTACGTCATATTGGGCATGTTATTCTGTGACAAAACTATTATGTATGGGGTATATGCCGCATACACGGGAGAAATACAATAAATGCGAAAGGGTATGAAACGGTATATACATAGAACAAAGAACTAAAGAACAACACAGGTAAACGGCTACAGCTAACAGAAAACAGGAAAAACTGCTTGGAAAATTATGAGAGATCAATGCTATGAAATGGAACAAGGAAATTGATCTGAAAGGAGTCATTTTATTTTCAGAAGAAAATTGCATTTTTACTTAGAAAAACAAACTAACAAAAACAACAACAAAATAAACAAACCAAAACAACCAGAATGGGGTGCCAGAATAATTTTTAAAAAGTCTTTCCATTCCTATGGGAATATTTGCTCCTCACAATGGTCCATAAACCTACTCTCTCTCTTTCTTACACACACACACACATGCACAAATACACACAGACTCTTTGGTTCAATGGCTCCATTATTTTAATTAATTTTATTATTTTCATAGCAATGGTTGGCTGCTTGGAACTGCTGTAATTCCCACACATTCCCATGTCATCCAGTGACTTGTATGTTATAAATCAACTTACTGGAGCAAAAAGTGAATTTACCATGTTTTTGTTAAGGTGTGTATATGTGTGTGGAGTTAAATGTATATGAGAGTTGTGATCCAAAAAAGCTCATCTCTGAGTTCATTAGTTTTCAGCACTGGTTCATATTTTCTGACAGACAGGGTGTAGTGTACTTTTGCTCTGGATCCAGCAACAGAGTTTGAATCTCTAAGCAAACACGTATTGTTATAATATACTTGTTCGGTCAGCATTCGGTCAGACTGAATGCGGCTCACAAAATACTGTCAGAGTTTGTACATAATATGCAGAATATCAGATTTTATAAGACGTTAAACTATTACTACTGATTTACACCCCTCTCCACTGAGTATTGTTATTTTCTTAACCTGTCAGTTAATTAAATGATACAGTCAGGAAATGGTCAGGTCACTTGATGGACCACCAATCTCCACACATCTCCGTCCTTCATCGATGTGATCCATGAAGTATTTCGGCAGGATAGTGGAGTAGTCTGCCATTGCTTTCTCCACCCCTCCCCATCTATCCGGGCTTGGGACTGTGGGAGGAAACTCGGAGTACCCGGAGTAAACCCAGACAGGACATGGAGGACATGCAGACTCCACACAGCTCCACCCTGGGATTGAACCCAGGACCTTCTTATTGTGAGGCAGCGGTGCTACCCACCGAGCCACCGTGCTGCCCAAGTCACCAGATAGCTAGACAGATTATTCTAAAGTAGGAGTTACCCCTTTATTCTGTGTTCTACTTTGGTGATCATAGAGTGTCCTGTGTCTGTGTGAAAGGCAATTAGAACAGATAGTATGTCAAAAGTGAATTGTTGCACTAAACCGTTGTTTTCACTGTCCCTTTCACACCATAAATATCTTCATTGACAGAACTATACATCACTTATAAAAAGGAAATTCCTTATCCCTTTTCCCCAGATCTGTGTGTATTCTGAAGACTGAAGGTAAAACACTGAAGCAAACTTCAATTATAGCAAAAAATACAAGATTCTATCCATAAAGGTAAACCTTGTGAAATAATTCTTATGGGAGTCACACTCGCTATGTGATTAAATGCATCCCCTGGCTGAATCAATGCTGCTTAAAGTTTAGCTCCAAGGCAGAATTTTATTTAATTCTATATCTTGCACCATATTTGGATGTCAGCACATACCCCAGTGGTGTGGTCCAAAGCAAAAATTAGAAGTTTCCCATCTCATTACTCTGCTTTTCTTAGCAAGTCATTGCCATTTGGTATAACCAAAATAGGTTACCAGTGTACACCACTGTTAAAATACTTACACCATGAAATGTTTTAGTCCAAGATCTTAAAAGAGAATGGCTCATGTTTTGTATAGTATCACATGCAAATTAACTTAGTCTTACTGAAAGATGCCCCTTAATATTGCTGGCTGGCTGTGTAATTATGCAGGTATTTCCCTGAGGCTAACGCCACATCTGGATCGTGATCAGCTGCATTAGCTATCCATTGTTTATTACCCCTGCACTCCACTCATCCACCCCTGAGCAACAGAGCCTCTTTGAAAATTGCTTTGAGCAGGACTTAAAGATGGATTTAATCAAAATGCATTGGCACAGATTGTGCATAGACCAGTGTTGAATACAATAGGTCCATACTATGCAACCCAACAATTTTTTTATATATAATTATAATATATATATCACGAGTGTGAATAACACACGAAAGGCGCGAAGCGCCAGAACACGATAATAAACCCAAATACGTGAGGAGCGTGAACGAGAATAAATCGAGAGGAGCGCCGAAGCGCCAGAGGGTGAGCGTGAGCTCTAAAACGAAGAAGCCAGACCTGGGAGAGTCCTATTCAGAACAAACACCCGGCTGGAGTGAGGCTAGGTAGGCGCCGACGACCGAAGAGCACGAGCTCTAAACCGTGCGAGGAGCGCACGAGTATGGAACGGGAAAACCCTCAAAGTGCCCCTAACAATCTAAATACCTCAAGGGTTACCCGCCCATACCAGTCCATCGGCCGTAATAAGCCAGCGGACATTACCACTATCTCTAGGGAACGCGGAAGGGCGCAAGGGCGCTTCATTTACAAGTGCTAGTTAAATCTCTGCCATGCAAAGCAAAACCCAGATATGAACAACACCTAGAAACTTCTCTTTCTTTTGCATGCAAAGTGGTAAAGTGTTTTTTCCAATTTTCAATTATTTTTGGAAATCTTGGAAGTTGTGTCCCTCGGGCCAAAGAGGAAAAGGATTGCCTGGGTTGTTATTAGAGCAAAGCTCAGTAGACAGCATCTCAGATGGTATGGGGGTGTGTTAGTGCGCATGGCATTGGTAATTTGCACATCTGTGAGGGCACCATTAATGCCAAAAGTTACATAAAAGTTTTGGAGCAACATATGCTGCCATCCAAGTAACGTCTTTTACAGGGACATCCCAGCTTATTTCAACAAGACAATGCCAAGCCACATTCTACACGTTTTACAACAGCTTTATTGGCTTCATAGTAAAAGAATGCTGGCTGGCGGGTACTGGCGGTTAAGGAACCAGCACTTTGAACAGAAGGTCACCAGTTAAATCCCCTGAACTGTAGTCACGAGTAATAATGATTAATTAATAAAGAATTAAGCTCAGGCGTATACATAATATGCATAAATAATAACATCAAAGTACATTAAAGTGTTTATAACTCAAAATTTCCACCATAGATCTGGTGCAAACTGTCTGCAGAACTCATTAGAAAATCAGAAAGTTGGTATTAATAATATATTATAAGATTTATTAAACCTATAAGCACAGAAGCTCAGATATGTGTGTGTGCTCTACATGCACTTATCCACATTATAAACTGATTTATGTTGCCAAATATGTCTTAAAAATATTATCAACACTAATAAAGATATCAGATAAAATATATCCACGTTGTCAACTGGAAACATATTTTAATCCCTACTTTTTTCTTTGACATATTGGCTTCAACACAATGAACTAAAAGTAAATTTGCAATGCACTGCCATAACACTGCTAACAAAGGAGCTTGCAAAATTTCTGTGTGGATAGCTTGATCACAGTACGTTTGCCTTCTCTGTCTCACAGAAAATGCAAAGTTGACATATGACTTCTTAAAGAAACACACCTACGTTAAGGTCTACATCCATATCAAGGCTAATTTGGGCTAAACTGTCCATTACTGTTTATAAAAAAAAGAGAAGGTCGTCATTTGGCGCATGGTTCTCAAAATCATCTCATTTGCTTTGCTAGTAAAAACATTGCATCATGAACACAGCATGTCTTAAAAAGCATGTACGTTTGAACATGTGTTTAGCTAGTTAGTTAATTAGATGCTATAGGAACTCTTTAACCAATTCTACTTCAGAATGAACTTAGGACCCACTCAATTAACATGTGGTTAAAGAAATAAGTGAATAAATAAATGTAGAAATGTGGAAATTAATGAAGAAATATGGAAATATATAATTAAATATATATTTAAATGCACCAATAAGTAAATAAATAAATGACAAAATACACACAAAAAAAGCCCAAATAAATGTTTATATGTGGTCATTTTACAAATTAAAACCATATATTTTTAGTTTGCCCTTTTTCATGCCAAAAATTACGCAAATTATTTGAAAACTCAATTGTCGTGATTGAACAGCAAGCAATATATTCATGGGGGTTAACAGATGCATGTCAAATTGGATGAGAGTGCCACACATTGGCTGTTTAGTAGAGTGTAAGATCACCCAAAACACACTGACAGTGATGGGGCATGGACATGATCAGATTGCCCAGTTCCGGTGCAACTTCCAGCTCAAGACGTGTTGTGGGAGGCATTGAATGGTTTGCCAGACATTTTCCCAGTACATCCCAAGCATGTCCAATAGATTTCAGGTCTGGAGAACATGCCAGTTCATGCATTTAATTTATGCCTCCTGAAGCACGTTGTTGACGAGATGCACATGGTGGGCCCTTGCATTAACGGCCATGAAAAGAAAGTTGTTTCCAACTGCTCCAGCATAGGGTACCAGTATAGGGTGCAGGACATAATCTTGGTATCTGACAGCAGTCAGATCCCTTTCTGATGATGTAGAGCTTGGTACAACCACCAATGCTGATGCCTGCCCAAACCGTGATTCCAGGACCACTGAAGGAGTCCCTTTATCACATCACAAAGTGGAGTTTTCCATGTTCCTCGTTCCCATGTCAGATCAGGATATGATGATTGTCAGCCTGCAAACTGAGGAGACTCATCAGAGGAGAGGACAGTTGACCAGTCATCACAGGTGCTCAGCAGCCCATTTTCTCTGGGTTCTATGGTGTTCAGCGGATAACGGAATACATACCATTTGGATCGTTGGGTATGCAGTCAAAACAATTGCCACTTTCATATAGTCTGAGTGCATATGTCTCCACCCAGACACACCAATAGATCATGGCAGCTTATTCCCTCACTGCACCTGCAGACCATTGGAAGCAATAAGCTTGCTTATATTTCAGAAGTTTGGTGCATGACTGATTGCTGTTTCGTCAGCATGTTACATCAGTAACCCTGTGCTTTGTCATATGAAGCTTGTTTTTCTCAAGACAATAGATTACTGCATACTGCTACATCTTGTGTTGATGCTCTTTTTGTGCTTGGTTTTCTTTTTAAGTCTGTTGCTGCGCATATTGAGGCTAATCTTCCAGAAAACCAGTCATATCAGACCTCAGTCTCTATCAGATATCAGATCTCCACAGTGTGCCCCGCCCAGTGCATTGAATTATGATTACATCACTCACCACTCACTGCACCATCAGGACCATAGCACCTGTGAACCACTTTTTGTAAGTAAACTGCACTGTCTTTATACTGTTTTTCTGTTTCTGGTCTTTTGTGTGTAACATCGCACATTGGTTTAAAACCCCCAAGGCTCTACTTTAGTCCAAACTAACATCTAGGACAACCAAGTGGTTACACAAAATTTCCTTGCCTCTTGTGCCATTAGGATAACCGAGCAAAGCAAGAACATTATACAGGGAAGGCGTGGCTATTTGTTGCAATTTGTTAATTTTTGATTGGTAAAAAGTGCTCTTTTACATAAGAAGTTAAAAGTTGGCATATTTGATCAATATGGAGCAGTCTTCCTGTCCACTGTCCAGTACCCCAAGTATGATGTTTCCACCCTGATGCTTTACGGTCAGGACAGTCTGCAGGATTTTAATTCATGACGGCGTAATGTATTACTAATGGTCATCTTTGAGACTGTGGTCCCAGCTCTCTTCAGGTCATTGACCAGGTCCTTACATGTAGTTCTGGGCTAATTCCAGACCCTTTTCATAACCATGCTTACCCCATGAGGTGACATCTTGCATGGAGCTTAGAATTTTTCTTTACTCTGTAAAGAAGCACAGATTAAAATACTCACACACACACACACACACACACACACACGCACACACACACACACACACACACACGTACAGACATGCAGCCCATCCATCAGGTTGCCATGCCTGACAACAAAGCTACTCTATTAAGTTTCATCTTACTTTAAAAAAAGGACTGTGACAGAGAACAATCTTCCTATCCTCTCCCATTTTCTCTCAGCACTTTTGCCTTTTCAAAAATTGTTTTTATTCATTTCTCTCCCAGTATCTTGTAATCCGATGTGCATTAAAAAGTTGTTTGATTGATGAGAAATTACTATTATAATCAATGTTACGTATGTGTTCTCGCACAAATGCTGCACTTTTCATATCTTTATCACTACACACACATACCTCTTACCTTTATGTGTAGACTGGTCCAGAATGAAAACCAAATGATTTATTAATATTTTTAATAAAATTAAAATATATATAATCTTTTTAATATTTCATCAGGTCTTTCATCAGGACATCAGATTTGTGTCCATTTATTATTTTTTATTTTGATTTATTTATTTTGTTTCAATATTTTAATCTGGGAGCCCAGTAACATAACGTTTGTTCTAATTTGAGTGTATATATGATTGTGTATATTTGTAAGGAGGAAAAACAACTTCAAATGCAATGATTTAGCAGATCTGAGCCTTTTTTCATGGGGTGGTGGGGGTTGTTCAGAGATATGGAGCTAGAGATGGTTCAGAGTGAAGGGATATTCCATATTATTCTAATTATTGTATGTAAATATGCATGAAATGTGTATATTTTGGTATAGGTCATATTGTATTGTGAAAACATTATGCTTTACATATCTCTAGTGCTTCAAAATTGGATGCAGTTTCATTGAATTAATTGAAACAAATATTCAAATTCAGGGATACCACACACCGAAACTGTGTGATTTAACAACATGAGAGCTTGAAGAGCAGCTGGCACAGACACACCTGTACAGTAGGGTACAAAAATCCGACCCAAACTGGTGTCCAGAAATGATATGAAATAAAATAATAATAAATTAATGAATGAAAATTAATAAATTAAGATGTCACAGGATCAGAAATTAGAAATAAAACTAACAAACCAATTATTCTTTGCAGTGATTTCCTCAAACAGCAAAGACCAGCATATGTTGTGTTTTTGACGCTGGTTTGCTGAACAACCAGATAGTGGTTCATCAGTGGATAAAAAAACCCCACTATCTTTACATAGAACCGCATTGGTATAAGCATACCAGCATCCAAAACACATTCTGTTTTCAAGCAGGGTTATACAAACCGTATTCCAAAAAAGTTGGGGCACTAAACAAATTGTGAATAAAAACTGAATGCAATGATGTGGAGATGCCAACATCTAATATTTTATTCAGAATAGAA
>JAVSBV010074096.1:0-10178 GCA_033117975.1 Parotocinclus spilosoma
TCTCCCAACAATCCAGAAGCTATTTGGAGATAAACGATGCATTTTTCCAGCATGATGGAGCATCATTTCACGAGGCAAAAGTAACAATAACCAAGTAAATCGGTGAACAAAACTTTGAGATCTGGGGAGTTTCCTGGCCATGGAACCAAAATTTCAATCCCATTCATAACCTGTGATCAGTCCTCAAAAAAGGGAGGACTAACAAAATACCAGAAACTGTGATCAACTGCAAGCACTGATTAGGCAAGAATGGTTTGTTATCATTCAAGATTTTGCCCGGAAGCTCATATTCAGCATGCTGAATTACTTACAGAAAACAGAGGCAGCAAACTTTGTGAAAACCAGAACTTATGCCATTCTCCAAACTTGGCTAATCCATGGCTCACTCATGGATGGGTTTTCTCTTCTTTTGATGGTGTGGCTATTTGGATCAGAACTGTAACTGAGACAGAGTCTGTTTTTTATCACTTAGTCTCTCACATATAAATCTAGGATGGTGTCTGTTTTTAATCAACAGGGTTTAAGGCTTTTCCATAGCCTGTGATTATCTCTGATTTTGGAACAGTCAATGATGCAAAGTAGATCAGTAATATTGACAGTGGAGTTTAATACTAGACTTCACAGAAGGTATTTTTTCATCTGTGGAAATTGGAAATTGTGGCAACAAACTACGACTCTGGGAAGACAATCCCTTGGCATAACCAAAGACTTCTCAATCAGCAGAACACCGACCACTGGGAGTTCTGTTTCCAGTTTAAATGTGTACATTTGATCATGTGGTAAAATTAATATTAAGTTGCTGTTCTTCAGAATAATTTAGATTCACTTTGAGTTCAGTGATGTAGAAGCACATTCTGTTTTTATTAGTGTTTATTTTAAGCACATTCTTGTCATGTCTGTGAGCTGACCCCACTGTGTTATAGTTCCAACTTTTTATGTTTTGAAAAATAATACATTACAATGTTTTCTAAAAATGAAAAAGATAAAATGTAATAAGTTTGAGTCTGATATAAAATGCACTGTACAATGAAGTCTGTGTGTAATTATTTTTTTTCTCTGCTTTTACTCAATAGCTGGTGCTCTGGATATGAATCACAAAATTGGTGCTGCAATCAAAATATGTTATACTAGTTAGTCTCTCATTATATTGTTTATTGTGTATGAAAATGTGTGTAATAGTTTTGTTGCATCCTGTAGGCTATAGCACACTAAGCAAGACACACATCGTCCCCGGAGCCTTTCCTGTTTAATAGGAAAACCAGAGACTGTGTGTGCTTGTGAGAGAAAGAAAGAGAGATTAGTGAAGGTGGTGGAACCAGGCTACACTGTTTATAGAAGCAGATGGTAGGCAGCCTGTCCAAATGCCTGGGGCAACCATGTGAATAACTAATAACACTCTTTATCCTGGCAGAGCTGATACCATGGTACTATTGTTTTATTCAATTTCCAGTAGAAAAATAATCAAGCTGTTGCAGCTTATATTTGAACCCCACAGCTATACAGTGTGTCCCTTTAGTATTATAATGCACACGTCCATTCATTCTGCCTGTGAAAAAGAACATTTACACACTAACATCCTGTAACAGTATGTACATCTGCTTGATAGGTACTGTCTCATAATACACTTGTTGACAATATAATAAAGCACCCAGATAGAAATGTCAAATTGCTGCAGAGCTTAGCACACAGCTACCTCTCAAGCAGATATGTAAATGATTACAGGTGTTGTTTGATTAGACATTGATTCTTGCCATAAGAAGTGCTTCCACGGCTACTCTATAAAAAGGCTCTCAGAGGCTGCTTTTGGGTGGTGTACCTCTTGCTGTGAGATTGTTGACTGATAGAAATGCCTAGTGGACAGACAGGATGGTCATTTCTTTGAATTGCCAGCCATCTAGACCATTCTAAATGAGCTGTTGGGAGGCGTTAGGAGCAGTGGTTCCATGAGGACACACACACACAGCAAACACCCAGACCCAGACAGACCACCAGTGGGGAGGATTGTTTGATCCACCAACATGCACAAGCAGGTTCCACGGTTTTATTGTCCAAAATCCAGACACAGGTGACACCTTCACTATACATCCCTGTCTGAACAATTTCCAGGGACTTGATAGAATGTGTTGTCATGGCACCCACTACATGTCCTGCTATTAAAAGCCAGTCACTGTCACCTTTGTTTGAAAACAGGAAGCCTGGACTGCTATAGACTGGAACTGTATTGTCTTTATTGATGATTACAGGTTCTATCTGGGATCTGACGACGGTTGAGTGTGGAGCCCTTGTTGTGATATCTTTAACCATGTTAGTTTTAATTAAATTAATGGTTCTAACTTTGTTTTGAAAACATTTTTCTTCTTTTGTTTGTTGAAAAACAAAAAAAATTCAGCTTGTTATTATTTGCTTGTTTGTTGTTTATACTTTGGAGAAGATCCACAGACCTGTGTACAGCTCCCACTGTAACTTCACCCCATTTTCCAAAAGCCTTGGTCTTGATTATCCACAAAACATCCCAGAAGGATTTTGGCTTACATACATTTAAGTAAAACTGCAGTCTAGCTTTTTTATGCCTCTGCGTCCTCCAGGGTCTCCTGCCATAATGTTTTAATTCATTCAAATGTCGACGGATATTTTGCACTGATATTGATACACCTTGGTTCTCAAGTCCTCAGACAGTTCTCTTCTCTTATTTCTATTCTTCATGCTTAATGTGTCACACAGACACACAATGCAAATATTAACAATCACATGCTTAAAACAAAGGTATTTACCCACAATTCTGAAAATGAGCCAACAATTTAGTTTTTTTTAGGTTGTTCCAATACACACAAAGAAAATAAACATGTGTATGACAACATGTGTTTAATTGCAATACATTTCTAGCATAAATACTTAATTTTCTGGAAAAATTTCAGGAGTGCCAGCAATTTCGGCCATAATTGTATCTAAAAGATAATTATCAGTCCTGTCGGATAAAAGCACTTAAACTCAAACTTGCAAACAATTTTGTATAGTGGGACATTAGGAACATGTTGTTCATTTCTATGTCATTAGAACATCTATACATAAATTAGCAATATATATTTAATGATCAGATCATTTTTGCTTGTAAAATCATTTGGACAAATAATTAATGCCAAACCAAAGTACCCCAGTTGGTTTGGAGCCTACTACAGAATGCACTGGACACAGGAAGAAGTAATCAGTAAATGCACCACCTGACCTTCACATTGCAGCCCCACCCTGAATTTGAACCCAGGTCCCCTGAAACTGCTGCTTCCAGAAGCTGGAGCTTCCATTGTAGCTAAACAGTTTCTCATATAATAAACACTAAAAGTGCAACTAAAAGTAGGGCATGGGCACTGATGTGAACGGGTTTTAGCTTTTAAATACACAAGTATTATAAGATCTAAAACAGTATTTCAAGACATTTATTCTAAGCACCTGTCAGTCCATTCAGAATAACATAAACTATTTAAAATGTTCAGCTTTCATTCTATTGTTTGTATTTGTTGCAGCCCTATTGTTTAAAAATATTATCATCAAGAATTACTGGACAGACTGAATCTAAAGTAACCAATATCAATTAATTGACTGGCATCTTAAATATGTGCTATATGTGCTGACATCAATAAAGATGACGTCGGTAGTATGAAGTCGGTAGTATGTCGGTAGTATGAAGTCGGTAGTATGTCGGTAGTATGACGTTAGTATGACGTTGGTAGTATGTCGTTAGTATGAAGTCGGTAGTATGTCGTTAGTATGAAGTCGGTAGTATGTCGGTAGTATGAAGTCGGTAGTATGTCGGTAGTATGAAGTCGGTAGTATGTCGGTAGTATGAAGTCGGTAGCTCTTCATGATCCTGAAAGGGATTAAATATGTGTTCAAATAAATAAAAAGATGACAGAATAAAAAACTCTAACTCTATCTGCATCTTTTATTTCTACATTTGTTCTTTGCTTGGTTGAACCACAAAGCAATGTTTAGTAACATGTCTAGCCATTTATAACTCTTATTCCTGTAGTGGCATCAAGGTTATAATGAGGTTCATCATACAGATTTTTATCAGATTGTTGAGTTTAGAGCAGATATAAACAATCTGTTCAGAATCTTTTAAAAATTATTTAAGTGGAAAATCTCTGCATGTTAACACAGTCAGTGTGACTCTTTTATATATTGTAGCAGAATGCAATGTACAATACATGTACTGAACATGGTGTATATTTGAGGCAGTGTAGTAAATATGTTTCACCATAGTTACATCAAACTCTTATATATTACTAGAAATACACACAGCTTTAAAATCAAAATAACTAGGGGTGTAACGATTCACTCTGCTCACGATTTGATTTGATTCACAATAATGTGTTCACAATTCGGTTCTCTCATGATTATTATTCATTCATTCTTTCGTTCATTCATTCATTATCTTCCGCTTAATACACTCGGGTTGCAGGCCACACACAGTCATGCATGCAGTCACACACTAACGTCCACTTTAGAGACACCAATTAACCTAACATGCATGTCTTCGGACTGTATGAGCAAACCGGAGTAAGCCCACGCAGACACGGGGAGGACCCAGACCGCTCCACGCTGGGATTAAACCCGGGACCTTCTTGCTGTGAGGCAGTGATGCTACCCACCGAAACACTGTGCTTCTTTCACGTTTAATTATTTCACATTTTACAAAAGACATTTTAAAATTAGTAAACAAAAAGCTCTGTTCCATCAGTGCAATACCTCTGTACAATATTTCTTATACTTAGTATTTTTATTTGGTCACTGCAATAATAATAATAATAATAATAGTAATAATAATAATCCTGTGTGGTTGACTGAATGAATCTGTCTGTGACAGTGCTTTATTATTTTTTTCTGTAAATTTACACTGTTCTGGAACAGCAATTCTAATGTCTTTATATAATATAAAAATGATTATTAAACATTAAACATCTTAACTTATCTGAATGTAGCTTCACCATCCATTATACACAATAAACATTCTTTTTATTTTTGAAGAATACCAATTTAAAACCGTGCACTTTTCGTAAAAAAAGAAAAACTACCATATCATTATTTAATATACAGTACTTCTATAGAATCACTGAAACACAATTCACCTGCAAATAAGCCCTGGGTTTTCACTTGGTACGTTCTATGCGTCTGTGAGTATGACTGCGCCACCTGGTGTTCAAAAATTACATTTCATTGGAAATAAATCATGTCTCTATAATCCGATTAGATGCTTTTTTGCATCAGTACACCCCTATAAATAACTGTTATAAAACCCAGAGCTCGAAATGACATTTCGAATAAAATTATCAGAAGACTGAGCCTCTGACAAAACAAAATAGATGCATTGTCATCATACCCTCACTGACCACTTTATTAGGTACACCTCTTCAGCTAATGTTAAAACAAATATCTAATCAAGTAATCACATATCAGTAAACGGTACATTTATATATGTAGAGAAGATGTCCTACTGAAGTTCATACTGAGAATCAGAATGGGGAAGAAAGATTATATAATGGCTTTTCACTAGAAGTCACCTCTATAATTTACAGGGAATGGTCAAAAAAGAGAAATTATCCAGTGAGTTCCAGCAGTTCTCTGCATGAAAATGCTGGTACATGTTTAATAGCTATTTCCAGCAGGATAACAGACCATGTTACAAAGCTCAAATCATCTCAAACTGGATTCTTGAACATGACCATGAGTTCAATGTACTAAACTGGCACCAGACCATATTAACTGGCACCAGATCTTAACCCAATAGTTCACCTTTGTGATGTGTTGAAATCAAAGGTTTCCCTCGTGGATGTGCAGCCGGCAAATGTTCAGCAATATTATGATGCTATCCTGTAACTTTGGACCAAAATCTCTGAGTTATGTTCAGTCCAGTAACTTGTTGAATCTGAGCCAGGAAGAACGAGGGCAATTCTGAGAAGAAAAGGGCTTTCAACCCTGTACTAGCAAGATATGCCTAATAAAGTGGCCTAATAAAAATACTCCGGGTATGTTCACAGTATTTATTAGATAACCCTTACCCAGAATGAATAACAAACTGATAGAATCTTAAGAGCCTTGCTCAAGGGCCCAAGCACTTAATGCAGGTGGAATTTCAACCATTAGCTTCTCAACTAGACTAATGTAAGGATAAGGATAAACTTTATTGATCCCTTTGGGAGCGTTCCCTCTGGGAAATTGAGGATAATGTATAATTGATTAATGTAGGATAATTGATTAATGTAGAGCCTAACCACAAAAACTACACCTCTGCAAGTCTGTAATGCCAAAACAGTCATTTTACCTGTGCAATAAGGGTCAGTGAGGTGCACTATCTGCCTCAAACCTGGCCTCTGGGCTGAGAGTGACAATACTACATTTCCCATAGTTCTGAGCACGATGGACCGGTAGCAGTCATGGTGAAGAAAGGAATTATGGGATACTGTCCCTTGGCGGCGCGGTGCCGCCATGTCTCCTGAAGATAAACGGCGGCTAGCTTTTATTTCTCTTCTTTTTATTAGCTGCTTCTTTCTCGCCTTGACTTCCATTCCGGCATATCTGTATATACTCTTCTTTATTGTTGGATCCTGTGTTGTTTGTTATTATAAAGCGGAGGAGTTTCAGCTTTTGGAGAGATTGGGCCTCAATCCCCGGCGTGGTCTGACAGTTCTGCCGGCGCTGCGGGACTGGTTGGCGGGGAGGACAGTGAGAACGGTCCGGAATAAGACCAGGACTGCTAAAAGCAATGTTCGGAATTGTGTAGCGTCTCCCAGCGATAGACCTTTTAGCCCACATTCTTACAGGAGAGAAGCGCTGTTCGGGGACTCTGTGTTCAGTCCGCGGGACATCCTGATGGGGAGTTACCTGGCTAAGGCGGAAAGTCCCTCCGGTGCGGGAAGGCCCGTAGGAAGCTCGGTGTTTCCCAGAGATCAGCTGCGGGAGAGACTGAGCCGACCGAATCATGCAGCTGTCACTCCCAACAGGAGACTGTCTTTCGGGTAACTTTAACTCCCTCACATGCTCCGCTCATACCTTCCATTCATTCAATGTTTCTGAATCAAAAGTGCTGCTCGTTTCAATCGGACTCCCGTTTATTTCAAGCTATTGTGCAAAGTTTAAGAAAACTAAGTTGCCGTGATAACAAACGCATCCCCGCTAGACCATGTTTTTCGCTGGATTCATCAGTATGCTTCCAGCCTTCCATGTTTTCCCTCCAAGATTTGAAAATGTGGGAGTTCCTGTAGTCTGGCACATGCAGCGATGTGACAAGCCGCTTCCTCAGCCATTAGCTCTGGGGCTGTAACTGCAATCTGAAATCTCTAACGCTTTCTTGTTATTGTTTTAAAGCATCTAAGTAATAAATTGCATTACTGTTACCTTTTTACAGAAATTTCAATTCTGCATTCTTATGTCGACCAACTGTCGGCTGTACAATATTAGTAATATTAGTGACCAAGGATAATTTTTATATCTGATTAGACATGTCCGATGTATTTCTGATAGACATGGACAGGGTGGTTTGTTTAGTGGTACTAAATGAAATTATAGTCAAACCAGTGATCATTTTTATTCCAAGAAATAAAGGTGGTGTTTTTAACCCAAACATCAGAAAAGGTTGGGACAGTATTCATAATGAGGAGGGAAAAAAACTTTACATTTACCTTGACCCATTTAATTGCAGACAGAATGAACCAAAGATATTTCATGTTATGTTTGACCAACGTCTTCTGTGTTTATTAGTATACATCCATTATTTAAATGTTTTTAGAGGAACATGTTCAGTAATTGAATTGAATAATTTTCTCACGTGTTGTCAAACTGGAGATTCTCTAAACACCTTTGATCCTTTGCTCATCCTCTGCAGATATAAGTGCATATACACTGATCAGACCTAACAGGCGGTCTCCTGGTTTCTACACTCATTGTCTATTTAATCAGTTACTAATCTTACCCTATAGAAGTACTTTAGTTCTACAGTTACACGCTGTAGTTCATCTATTTCTCTACACATTTAGTTTGCATCCCACTGACCTCCTTTACTGCTGTTCTAATGATAAGGAGCAGGTATTATCTGGGATCAGGTACAGCACTGCAGTGACACTGACATGGTGGTGTTAGTGTGTGTTTAGTAGATCAGACACGGCAGTGCTGCTGGAGTTATTAATCACAGTGTTCACTCACTGTGCAATCTATTAAGCACACCTACCATATTGCTCCACCTTGTAGATGTAAAGTCAGAAACAGTATCTCCTCTCTTACTGCTCTTTTTCTCTTAGTCATTGTCTAATCCTTCATCAGTGCTCATCAGTGGCACTGAGGCGTTTAAAATCTCCTGCAGCACCACACAACACACATTAACACCACACAGCCGCACCAGTGACTGCAGTGCAAAGTGTGTTCCAGCACCCAAATACAGTATAACCTGACCTGCACTGGTCCTGTGGGGGTCTGGACCATTCAAGTCATTCGAGTCAAGGGAAAAACAAAGTTTGTAGAGAAACAGATGGACTAAAGTCAGCAATAGTAAAAATACAAATACACTTACATATGGTAAGTGGATCTGCTGAAATGGACAAGAGGTTGTTGTAATGTTATGCCTAATGAGGCATATGTTGTATATTTATATACATTTGTTTTTTAGACACTGTAATAGTAATGGAGATACTATGGTCTAAATTAAATTAGCTTATTTTGCCTAATCTGAGTAAAAAATATGAAACATCGCAGAAGAAAATGGTCTTAAGGAAATGAAACCAGTTCATGTCACAGTTATGGACTCCCTGGATTTAAAATATAACATATTATTGGATATAATATAACTTCTCTAGTGTTAGGTCTGTTGTTAGGCACCCAGAACGGATAGACTCCACTATAGTGTTAGCAGAAGATGAATGTGAAAGAAACAGATAAGGTTAAATGTAGGACTGGACCAAACACAATTTTCTTAGCTCTGGATACTCATCAGTGATTGGTAACGAATAACAAAGTCTTGGGTTTTTTTGTTTGTTTGTTTTGTTAAATTTTTCGTAAGTAGCCCACTGCATGCAGACTCCGATAGTGAATTTAGTGTTTTCTATTTGGTTAAACACATATGAAATGTCGTCCTTGGTTCTAATGTCTGTGTCCTAAATAGGAAAAAAGGAAATGCCTAATGTAGCCATATCTCTGGCTTGTTGCATGACCACTATGCTTTTATCAATCATGTTTGTATTATATTAGTGTATTTTAACATTTTATAAATATAATTAAATTAAATAAATATACCTGATCACGAAATGCTGATATCTTATATGCCGATAGAGGTGGCTGGTTCGAGTCCCCCTGTAAAGCTTTTTTTTTTGTTTTTTTTTTGTTTTCCTTATTCAGTGTTTGGACTTTTTATTTATCCATTTTAAGCACGTACAAATAATGAGTGGTGTAGAGTCACTTACTTTAAAAAAAAGGTCTGGAGAAAAAAACGAATATTCAAAATACCAAAACTAAAAGCTCAACAAATACTCAACAAATGAATACCAGCCTTCGTTAAAAGCAATATGTAGGGGAAAAAAAGGTAGCATGCCAGAACATCAAAGTCATCAGCATGATATTGAGCTTTGGCATTTGTACCGGGTTCGACTGAATGCTCTCTCCTGTCCCAGATGCTGCATTATCTGGGAGTCTAAAACACTTAAACATGAACAACGTTTAGTATGGCTTAATGTCCTACAACAATGCGCTATGAACATCAAACTCTTCTCTCTTAGCTCTCTACTGAACATGTGGTACAAAGAGAAGGGAATAATTTTTTATCTTAAGCTTTTTCTTCCCATTTAAATCTATTGTAAATACAAAGCTTAATATAAAATGGTCACATAAGACCCAAAGTCATTCTGAATTGTTTGGTGTTCCTAGATCATTGTTCTAGTACATTAAGCTTTGTTGTTTCATGTTCAGTGTTTTGACTTTCCCACATGAGCCAGTTCCACAGACAGCACCACGCTAGCATATCCAGTACATCCAGCATGTGATTTCCCTTTCTCATTAGCAATGAAAATGCTAACATTCATAAATTACACAGTTGCGATGTAACAATAATACAGTGCATCCGGTAAGTATTCACAGTGCTTCACTTTTTCCACATTTTGTTACGTTACAGCCTTATTCCAAATTGTATTAAATTAATCTCT
>JAVSBV010074107.1:0-10178 GCA_033117975.1 Parotocinclus spilosoma
ACTTTAATCTGATTACAGGATTGGAAATAGTAACGTGTTAGATTACTCGTTACTTAAAAAAGTGGTAAAATTACAGTTACCGCCATCACTGGTCCTCATCCAATCATTAACAATATGCTACATGTGGTTATTATACTGTTGCAAAAACAACAACTCTAGCTGAGCCATTAGCATGGTACTGTGTTTCTATAATATAGCATTCCTAGATGTCCGCCCCACTTGTAGAAGCGAATATTGATATTCTGATCACTCCCAATCTTAATGGGAGCTGTGACATTCCATATTTAAAAGTTCCTATGCTTAATTTTCACTACACTTACTCTCTAAAGGAAGACATTTTCAGTAACGACATTCATAATCAATCTTAATGATAAGACGAGGAATGTTAATTATATTGTTAATAAGTCTTTCAGACATGGCGATACTTAAATGCCAAAAAAGAAAGACAACTCCAGGCAAAGTACAGTCATGGAGTAGAATTATTAACATCCGCCGTATAGACATGCCCAGTGATCCAAAAATGCTAGTGGCTGTTTTCTCTGCTTTATAAGCAGTGTGACAGAGGGATTTGTTGTGACGCTCGAGCGACTGTTTTCTAGTTGGTGTTGCAACAAAAGATCATTTAGAATTAGATTCATCAGGCCAATTTTTGCTGTTTTTGTCAATATCCGAGCTCACAAGGCTGATATTCAAAAATAGTGGCGAAAATGCAAAAAAAACCCTTTGTTTGCAGGAGTACAACTTGCTGTTCTTACCTGTGTCCGGGATTAAAACCCAAAAGATTTCCCTACCATGTGCACAACACTTAATTTTTCAATACTTGAAACATTTTGGGGTCTTTTTTTCAGAAACATGTGCTATCTGGTAGACTTTTGTTTATTCATATAAAAAAGGAAATAAACAGAAATGGTGTTATAGCTTAAATATGTTCATTAAAGTTCAGCAATTTTGTGTATTATTATTTTTAACAGCTGCAAAAACAAACCGGAAAAAAAAAAAAAAAAACAGTATTAGGATTATATATCAGCCATCGGTCACTCTACTCTGTGTATCGGCAATAAAAAAATCCCATATCGGCTGACCACTACTACAAACGCACCTGCTGATACCATAACAAATATTTGCATAGGCACTACACCATTGATTTAAACCTAGGACCTGAATTGATTTACAGTATCTATAACCAATATATGGTGTACAACTATACCCATAGTTAAGTTGAATACATGATCTAAATAATGAGACTAAAACAGCAAGGCAGTATCACATCTATAGCTGCTTTCTGAGCATTTCTGAGCATAAAAAAAACAGATATACAGGTCAGAACACACACAGTGTAGAAATGTTTGACATTTGATGCATGAGTCATACTTGAAAGAACTGAGTTTATGCAATATCTGCCGGGTGATGAATGGCCTGTGTACGATTTTAAATCGCCTCGCTGCAAATTAGTTGGAGCTGATGCTGATGTGGATATCATTCCTCTTGTCCTCTGGGATAGTGTTGTTAAGATCTAATTTCCCAACAAACTACTGGGGTTTGCCTAAGACAACCAGAGATAAAATGTTATCTCTAAGAGATAAAGCTTTAAAGTCAGAACTGTGTTTTTATAGAGATCACACACGAATGTGAATAAAAGGAATTATTACAGCGGTTGCATTTCAAAAGGGTTATCTTTTTTTATTCACTGGCCCTTTGCCAACTTAAAAGTCTTTAAACACATCCTAAAACTAGAGGAATTTCCAAGAAGAAATGTATTGTTCGTGATGTTTGAGACAAATTAATTTTTGAACATTGATTTATCAAAACTTTTTAGATTGTACTGTATGATGGACTGTATATTTCAGTTTTTAGTTGTTTTTGGTGCACAGGTAAAGAGGAATGTGGGGTAAAATGATTTAAACAGCAGCACTGTGCACAAGGGATAAGAGGGTCCCAGGTTCAATCCCAGGATGGAGCAGCCTGGGTCTTTTCTGTGTGGAGTCTGTATGTCCAGTTTCCTCCCACATTCCAAATGTGTTAGGTTAATTGATGTCTATAAAGTGGCCCTTAGCGTGTAAATGTGAGTGTGTCTGTGTGCCTTGTGATGGATTGGCACCGGCTGATACGCGACCCTGTGTGGATAAAGCGGAAGACAATAGATGGATGGATAGTTTTAGCAGTGCTATAATGACCGTGTATAAATTTCTCTGACACTTTATTAGTATACAACCAGAGAATACATGCCATTTTGTATGCAGTATTAATCCCCTTACACTTCAGCATCTTGCAGCTTCATCGAGACAACCAAGTTGATCCGACATTTAGATCAGGAATGGCCTTTTTGGATGGGTAGCAGCCAAGAAACCACTTTTTCTGAAGGGTAGTAGGGTGAAAAGGCTAAGATATTTTGAATTTCACAAAGATTGGCATGAAGATTAGTGGGAAAGAGTATTATAAAGAGTCCAAGTGTAGGAGTGAACATTGAGATGCTGATCACTCCTAATCTTAATGGGAGCTGTGACTTTCCATATTTAAAAGTGCCTATGCTTAATTTTCACTACGCTTGCTTTCTAAAGGAAGACAATTTCAGTAATGACATTCATTATCAATCTTAATGATAAGAGGAGGAATGTTAATTATATCGTTAATAAGTCTCTTAGACATTGTGATACTTAAATGCCAAGATTACAAAAAAAAACTCCAGGCAAAGTGCAGTGATGGGGCAGAGTTATTGTCTGTGTAATACTTTAAAGGAGTCAGAAATTCTGATTCCTAATGGAGATCTGGATTTTTATTGACATTAAGGCAACAGAGTGAAACCCCTGCCATCCAAAAATAGTACTAATATTAATACTAATATTTTTGCTGTAAGATATGGTGGGTTTTTATTTTTTTTATATTTTTTTTTTGGTTTATTCTTTCAGCCTGATCCTGGGGTCCAAAACATTAACTCAATACAACAAATGGAGATGAGGACAATAACTGAACTAATTCACATGTTGAATTATTTCTTAACTATGGTTATACCTTTAATTGTAATTTAATTTTAAGCTAATGATATAGAGCATGCACACATGCAGGCATGCACAGTGGTACTAATGATGATCGACAATGCTCGTTTGAACAGCCCTCCTAAGCAACAAGCAGATAGTGAGAATGTTCCGAAAGTCCCACTAAGTATCTGCTATGTTAAATTGACACCTTTAAACTTGAATATACAGGTCCTCCCTATTTTACAATGTAGACAAATCCATCAGAAGTATAATATATCAAAAGCCAAGTAGTGTAATCTATCCTGCATATATCATGGTGTTTTTGACCTTAAACATGCTTAAACACTTCCGTTGTCCTACAATTGTGAAAAACAAATGCAAAATGTCCTCTGGACAATGGTTTCTGCTAAATGTATATTTGTGTGTTTTATTGGATTCCCAAAATAAAATCAAAAGCTTTATACCGTAACCATTGTAAAATGGAAAGTGTCTGCAATCTCCCCATGTGAAATAATAGATATTTAGAAAATGTATTATCTGAACCAAAGGTCCAGAGGTACAATGCAACATTTGGGCATTGTCTTTGCCCTATCTGGCAAAAAAAAATAAAATTTACATATATAAAAATTTAAATTGTATATTGTATATGTATAAAATTGTACACACACGCTCTGTCTGCCCCCACCCAAAGAAATCACCATTTGGATTCAACTAAACAAACACCTAAGTGCCTTTGATTGGATAATTGCTGTAGTGATTAATTTGTTTAAGCTGGCAACAGTTCTCATAACCCTGACTAGTGTGAGTAGCATCTCATTTCTTAAAAAGCCATGCTGGAAGACATATCCAGAGGTTGCAGTTAGACAGAAAGATGTTAGAAAGCTTTCACCCTTGTCCAAACCATCTAATAATAATCTAATTGCTGAAATGGCTGAAATGGGGTTAAGAACTGTACAACACTTTATAAAAACATGTAAGGGTAGTGGTAAATGTCACATAAGCAATGTGTTCAGAAAAAAAGAAACTGTGCCCAGCCGGTTCCAGTCCAGGCTCATTAACGCTGTTTGACAATAAAATGTCAACTCCCATCACTTAATTTTTTTTTTTCTCTGATTGCACAAGCGTATTTCAGGACAACAATTCCAAGATTTGGCCACCAAGTTCTGACCTTAAACCCACTGAAAGTCTTTGGGATGTACTGGAGATAGCTTTACAGAGTAGTTACTCAATACAAAATCCAACTCTTAATAAAAAAATAATAATAATATATATATATCCGTCGCCCCAACAGACCACTCCGTGAAATATGGCGGATGCCACCACTGTGTCAAAGAAGGTCCTCAGGAATAAAACTATTACATAAAATATCATTGTTTGATCTTAAAGTAGTCACCTTTGTTCTAAATAATATGTTTAAGTGTTCAAATGTTTAAGTTTAATAATATGTTACAGTGTAGAAGACAATCTGCTTCTCAAGATGAAGTTCAGTGTTACCAGACACAAAAGTGAATCACTTTCTTTGGAAGAAAGGACATTTTTTTTACACATGGCAATATGGATATAGTTGCATTCAACGTGGTCTGGTGGAGCAAAGAAGCGTGGCATTGTGTAATAAATGATGTGTTCGCTGGAATATAAGAGAGACAAAGTGGTAAGACTCGTTAATCAATACAACATGAATTACACAATGCCACTTTTATAAATGCAGCAATGTTTCATCTGTGGTTATATACATGTATGTATTATGTGGTTGTGAAGAAACATATGGATTTACATATTAGTATTTACAAGAAAACATCAATTACCAATTGAAACAGCATTTTTTATATTTAGAAATAGGATCATGTTTGAGTCAAGTGATCATGTTTGTTGTTGTTAGAACTGTTTTACTATTAGCTGGTTCGGATACTAACAAATGGATCTACGAGATATGCTTAAGATGCTGGTATCTGTTGAAAGTAATTATTATCACTGTTAGGGTAGAAGGTCCATATAGTTTTAAAGTGGAAAGGCTTAACTCTGGATATATCAGTCTCTCAGAATCTGATAATTATTCAGAAAGACAGGAAAAACATCCACGCTTGGCTACATGGATTTAGTTGCAGTCAGCTCTATTGGTTTGGGCAACGAGGTGTGTTGTTTTAAACAAATTATGTAATCAGTAAAATGAGAGCGCTAGACAGGCAAAGGTTAACCCTTTCAGGACCATAAGGATTGTACGCACTTTAACATACTAAACTGCTCTAGGTTGTTTTAATCGTATTTGGTGCCATTTAAAAGTATTGGGCAAATATGTCCCTCGGTCCTCAATGTGTTAAGACCCATTAATCAAAACAACATCAATTCCAAAAAGCCATATTTATAAATACATCTTTGTTTCATGCCTCTCGTATTAGCCTAGACCAATAACAGGTCATATGTTTCCAATACAGTATAAAAGGCAAATGGTACCAGTATCAATGAATAAACAGCTTTTCCCATAATGATGCTTAAAACAACATTAAATTGGATGTTTGGGTGATTACTCCTGCTGTTTTTAGAGATATAGCTGTGCTAATTATCCCAGTCTGGTCTTGGTAGGATATCTAATCTGAACCTTACTTAAATTCTTGGTATCTACTGACAAAAATTAACTGGATCGCCATCAATCTGAATGTGGTTCCAAAGAGGATTTCCATTCCCAGTGGTTCAGCCATAGATAAGGAACATGGGACACAGTTTCAGACTAATTGCTCTGAGACAACAGAAATATATGTGGACTTGGTCATATGGGTTTACTTGTGATAATGAAAATGCTGGTACTGTATGTAGTCATAACCGCACAATAGAGCTGTCCACGTACAATGTGAGCAAAAGTGCTGCTGGAGTTTTTAAACACAAGTGTCACTGCTGGATGACAAATACTGTAGCAGCCAAAAAAATCCAGCCATCAGCATCCTGCAGGCAATGTCCTGTTAGCATAAGGAATTAGAGAATGACTAACACAAGTTGTGCAACAATACATAAGCTGCTGTCTCTGACTTTAAATCTACAAGATAAAGCAGTATGATACATACAGTATGTTTAATAGTGCACACAGTGAGTAAACACAATGTTCATACTATCCTGGCCACAAACTTTTAAGCCCAGGGTGGTTGAGATGCTGTGGTTTTTGGTTAAAATACAGAAAAGGTGAGGAACTCTGTGGTAATTTTTTTTAACTTGCGCTATTTGTGTTACAGGCAATGTTGTAACGATTGATAATATAATCATTCTTCAATCACATTGAACTATTGGTAAAAACAGCTATAATCAATCCATGTCTGATCACAGGCAAATGTTGAATTATGGTTTGGATGCAATTGTCAGAAAGGCAGGATAGAAAATGATTTTGTTTGACTTGTTGGCGTGGATGAAATCCAGGTACAGGAGCACAGCATTTTCTTCCTACATTTACATTTACGGCATTTAGCAGACACCCTTATCCAGAGCAACTTACAGCTGATATGTTCTTACAATTCAAGCAATTTTGGGTTAAGGGCCTTTCTTAAGAACCCATTAGTGGCAGCTTGGCAGAGGTGGGATTTGAACCCAGAGTCCAGTGCCTTAACAACTAGTGTTCCACATTCCTATTATGTATCATGTTCAGTGGCTGGGTGTAACATACAAAATCTGCAGCTGCTTTCAACTTGAGTCACACTCCTCCTATCTTTTTCTTGAAACCTCAGTTGAGAAGTTTGTCATATGCTCAGCTCAGCTACATGGCTGAGGTCTTTTGTTTAATTTTAATCATTGACTGCAGAACCCTACACTGGACAATCCACTATATGGACAAAAGTATTGGGGCACCTACAGGACATCCCATTCTAGATCCATAAGCATTATTATAAAGTTGCAGGTGCAACAGCTTCCACTCTTCTCTCAATGCTTGCTACAAGACTGAACTGGGTCTGTGGGAATTTCTGCTCTTTCATTCAGAAGGGCATTTGTGATGTCAGACACTAATATTTGACACAAGGGCCTGGCTGGCAATCTCTTTTCTAGATCATCCCAAATGTGTTAAATTGGGTTAAGGTCAGGGCCTTTTTTGGGTTAATCATGCTCTTCTTCACCAAACTCTACAATCATGCCTTTATGGACCTTGTTTATGTATTGAGTACCATTCATGATGGAACAGAAATTCTAGATATTTGATTTTGTACGTCTGTGGCAATGAAAGTGCAACTATATATGAAAGTGTCACAATGATACGTAAGCATTTCGTCTTTAACGTGTTTCTTTTTGTTCACACTGTTCCACAAAGAAAAAATCTACGTCACATAGGATGACAAAGATTGGATTTGGGCCACTTTTTTACCTGCTGTGTTAGTCACCAATTATTATGTGCAGGTGCAGGTAGTTCCTGATTAAAATGTGGATAGGTTGAGGACAAGTCTATTGTAAGGTGAATTTATTATAATCTTAAGAAGTTGAATATATGCTGCATCTATCATATAATAGCAGTTCTTAATATTTAATACTGTACATCACCGCAGTGCAGAGTTCCAAATCGAGCACAGGAGTGTATTATAGTGTGTATATATGCGACTCCCTCATCAAGCACTGCCGACTTCGTCATCAGAGCAGGAGAGTACTGCTTATATTGAATTGTTTGCCTGGGGGGAAAAAATCAGAGTACAGTTTCTGCTAAATGTTAATGTTTATTCTCGTATTGCCATCGTAAAATTGAAATATCGTAAGTCAGGCCACCATAAAATATGGAGTACCTACACTGTATTATTAAGTCAATAGTGACTCCTGGTGACTGTATAGAGTACTGTAGCAGAATCATTTATATTCTCTTTAAGGTCATGCACTAATTCTTTCAATTCACTTTGCTTGTGCATGTCTAGCGAAGTCTCCCTATTTTAATGACCAAAGCACTGCATGTGGCAACAAAAAACAGCTTAAGAAATGTTATGGTCAAACCTCTCAAACAAAAGAAGAAAATCTGATTTCAGGTTCTGAGTAGACTGCCTGCTGTTGCTTGGCGACGTTAATGAAAGCTGTTAGGATCATTACTAATGATGTAATGTTGTTCAACTCCGCTGAAATGAGTTTGCTCATAAGCCAAAGTGCATCTCTGTGTTGACAGATGAGAAGTGCATCACATGTACCGTTGACAATGTGAGCCTGTCTGTGCTGTGTGTTCTTTGGTTGGTTTGTTTTGTAACTTCTAATCAAGCATATTTTCTTCCTCCCTCTCATCCTCCTCTTGTTCTCATTCTCTACCTCAACCCTTCCATCTCTGCTGCCATGTGCTCTCATTTATAATCCTGTTGTGTTGCCTGGTTTGTGGTGCGCTCTAAACAATCCTGCTCTCTTATTCCCACATGATGCATAATGCAACGTGTTCGGGACCACACCGCAAATCTCTGGGCTTTGCTATGAACTGCCACTAAACCCCTTCTCTTTGCTCCACTAAATTTCTTGCTTAAAATAAATTATTTATAAAACAAATTCAACGACCCCCCCTTATTCTTGCTACTAAACCTCCTTTAAATAATTGCTGGTTTGTATTGCCTCTTAACCATTCTCATTGCCAATTTTACCACCTGTCATTTCCCATCTTGCATTCGCCGTTTTCCATTTCGCCACATCCTTGATCTGGGTGATAAATAATTCCTGTCATGACCTCCTAACTCGGGCTCACATCTGCTGCCTACTCTACCTGTCTCCCAATCCTTCTCTTACACCTCATTACAGATCAGTGTTGTGACTCTTCACCGGCCGGACATGGACATCCCACATCGTGCTCCATGCAAACTGCGGCTCTCATAGGAGCTACGCTGTCCCTCGCCCTGCATTTGTGCCTCTGTTGATGCCATTTCATCACCATTCCACCACAGGGAACAGACCAAAAGACTGTGTCACCAATCAACCATCACCCTGTGGGAACACTGACTGACATTTAGCGGGTGATATAGCTTATAGCCCTTGACTGACTGGTCATGTACTTGAGCTGATGGCTCCTGTTTTACTGTGCACTCTCACCTCTCATGTCCCTGGTCCCCCATAATGGCCCTGCACTGAAACAGCAGCCTGCGATGTTACTATTGTGTCTGTAATTGATGCCATTTTACATCCCTGGCTAAAACCCAGACTGAAATGTGGACCTGCCACTGCTGCTTGGTTTCTCTCACAGCTCTATTAATTGACTGAGTGCATTTAAGAATTCTTAGAAAACAAGGAACAACGCGTACATTATTTTGAGTAAGATTTCAAGTATGGCTCTGTGCACTTGCCATTGTTTAGCATAATATTAGCCAAGATCTGTCTCTTTTTAAATATTAGAATCTAGTGGTCTACAATTTCCTTCTGTCTCCTTTGCTTACAAGTAGCTTGGGGGCAGATTGTTATGCTACTGATAAATACATGGACAAACTGGAATTAGCTGCTTTTCTTAGATTGTAACAAGGAATGATTGTTTAACTAAACATGTTTCTGAAAAATTACAGTGACAGGGTGAGAACAGGGAATAAGCTAACTGTGTCACTGTATCTGTTTATCTCTAATCAGAACTGAAATATAACTTGAATTACTACACAAAACACTGTTTTTCATATTGTAACATTCAGCAATGCAACCCAATCTGGATTTGCTTATCTGCCTGGGCCCATGAAACGCTGTGTAGGAAGCGTATTTGTTGGTATACTATACAGGCAAAATATTCTGTAGTTTGCCCCCACTTTTTTTGCTACAACATGCTTTGTTCTTTCAAAAGGGCTGTCCAGGAGATTTTGAAACATTAATGTGAGGTCAGGTATTGAGTCCTGGCTTATCCAGTGCATTTTTAAGGTGCCTAACAGGGTTGAAAAGTTTGGGCAGGCCTGCCAAGGTTACAATCAAAGTTGACAAATCTATCTTACAGAAGGAGGGACAGTAGGACAGACAGCTGAGGCAACTGAGGATATCAGTACTACCCATTTCACTGTCACTCTAGAACTGTCTGAATCCAGAAATATCTGCTATATAGCAGGAATGTGTTACAAGTGGAAATGAAAGATCTTAATACAAAGCGGATTCCAAAAAAGTTGGGGCAATAAACAAATTGTGAATAAAAACTGAATGCAATGATGTGGAGATGGCAAATGGCAATATTTTATTCGTAATAGAACATAGATTACAGATCAAAAGTTTAATCTGAGTAAATGTAACATTTTAAAGGAAAAATATGTTGCTTCA
>JAVSBV010074118.1:0-10177 GCA_033117975.1 Parotocinclus spilosoma
TGACCACAGAACAGTCTTCCATTTTGCCACACTCCATTTTAAATGACCCCTGGCCCAGTGCAAACGTCTGAGCTTGTAGAGCTTGCTTAGAAATGGCTTCCTCTTTGCACTGTAGAGTTTCAGCTGGCAACGGAGGATGGCACAGTGGATTGTATTCACTTATTGCTACTTGTCCCAACTTTTTGTCAGGGTTCCGACCGGTATGCACGAACCTCTCGCTCCAGTCCGCCATTACGGAGCGAAGTCCGATAGCCGCTTTTATTCTCGCGTTGGCTAATGACGTGATGGCGATCACCTGGAGCTTCTACTATTTAAGTACCGACCCCAGGTTGCTCGGCGTCACGTCGTCTTCTTTTCCCGGCTACTTATTGCCTTAGCAGATGTTCGCAACGACTGCTCATTTACACACACGCTCCTTTGGGATTCGCTTCTTCTCCATTTAGAAGGTTCCCGGGGCATGTATAGCCGACGGATGCGTACTAGGGAAACCTAGGAGGTGTTTTATCTCCGTAGGGATAAGTTCCAGGGTTTCCCGTCCTGTTTCCATTCGGTACCTTCGTAGCTTCCCTTCTAACGGCTGCACGCTCCTTTTGGAACACGCCCCGGCTCCACTTCCTCGTGCGTCCGCGCACACTTCTTCACGATCGCCCCCTGGCGTTTCGGAGATCCCCTGTGCTTTCTCGGTTTGTGAAGAATCCCAAATCGATGACCTCACGTGCACTCTGCACGCCCGCCCTCTGCCGTTTCGGCACACAAAGTTGCGAATTCGCAACCTCGCCCTCTGGAGGGTGTAATTCCAACTCGGGACACACCACAGCGGAGCGACATTTCCCGCTTTTGGTTTTTGTACCTTGGAGAGCCTTTTGCTCTGCCTTTTTTGTTATCTTCCCCTCCTTTTGAGCGACATCAGCTCCCCCTTCTTGCCACATCCTTGGGTCCTCGCTCCAGTAACATAACAGTTTTTTGGGATTTGTTGACACTGTGAAATTTTGAAGCAACATATTTTTCCTTTTAAATGTTACATTTATTCAGATTAAACTTCTGATCTGTCATCTATGTTCTATTACGAATAAAATATTGACATTTGCCATCTCCACATCATTGCATTCAGTTTTTATTCACAATTTGTTTAGTGTCCCAACTTTTTTGGAATCTGCTTTGTATTCTATTGTTTTGTTTGTCTATATGTGCAGTGAGTCTCTGCCAGGTGAGTGGGACAGCAAGCTTGATAGTTTCCAGCGACTCTTGGTGCTGCGCTGTCTGCGTGTAGATCGACTAACACACGGCCTGCAGGACTTTGTATTATCACATCTGGGTCAGCACTTCATCGAGCCTCAGGTACCACTGCACATCCACTGGTCATACATATCTGGCTTATCTGCACATTCGTAGTGCAGCTTATGAAAAAATTACAACTGTGCCTGTTTAATCTCTCTCTCTCTCTCTCAGACATCAGACCTGTCTGTGGTCTTTAAGGAGTCGTCTCCATCCACTCCGCTCATCTTTGTACTCTCGCCAGGCACAGACCCTGCCACTGACCTCTACAAGTTTGCTGACACCATGAATTTCTCCAAGAAAATGAGCGCTATATCTCTGGGACAGGGACAGGTTAGTACCACGTACCCCCAGTAATTAAATACAAATGAGAATTTGTCATCTGTACATCATACCGTGTGTTTTCTATCCAATGTAGGACCGGTTAATGCCAGGTCTCAATATTCTTTGTAATTCAGAAGCATGTAGCATAGGGCACCTAACAAAACATTCAGCGTATTTTTGCAAATCAGTGTTCCTATGAAGCATGTCATCCCACCTTGCTGCTAATGATCAGTCTGTTGTGAGCAATGTTATCCTATGAGAAGCTTTAGGTCACCTGCTAAAGAGCTGCTACATTCCTAAGTAGTAAGTTACTCAGAAGCACACACAAGCACAATACACTTTCCCTTTCTCTTATATACACAAGCCTTTTAACAACAACATTTAATTCTTTGAAATAGGTTGTTAACCTAAATGTACGTTGACCTTATGGCCACATGACCATAGTCACAGTCTTATTACTGTAACGTAAATATAAAGGGTTTTTTCCAAGAGACCATAAACGATAAACCAATGCATCAGAGATGCCGCTGTAAACATGAGTGGAAGCCAAGCTGTTGCACACATGGTAAACCTTTTGTACTTTATGGAAATTCACAATAATTATAGAAATGACAGCGTGCACTACATAATGTACTCTGACCCTCTCTAGGGGAAAGCGGTAACACTGAAGAGGATGGTATGATGGACCTCAAACATAGACAATATTACAAACAAAGTGGAAGATTGGTCAGATGAAACGGACACTCTTTTAGCAAGTTTATATAGAGTATACACATACACTACTTACAAAAATTAGGGGATACCTCAAAATGAAATCTTCCCTAATAGAATAAGCCCTCATTTTTGTAAGCAGTGTAAATACAAATACTAAAATTCTTCAGTCAACGGTATTTATAGTAGTTATTTCAATCAGAATAATGAATCACATCAGTTAGGATTAATAAAGTTTTTTTGCTTTATAGTATTTGACATTAGTTCACAACATGCTATATGAGTTCAGCAGACTTCATTAATTACTTTATAATAATTAAATACATGCGAACACAACAGTAATTACCTGCACAGTCCCTTTGTAAATATATTTTATTAGGTGCTTTTGTTAGAAACTATAATGTGGACACCCCCCTGACCTGTTCCTTCTGTTGTTTGTTGCAAGGGTCATAATGACAGCAAAACATTGTGCAAGCTTGGTATTGCCAAGGGTATGTTCCAGACTCTTACTGCTATTATAGTCATGTGAGTGGTATCTGGGTCACGTAATAAAAGAAGAAAAAAACATTAATATTGATAGCTCACATAAACAGTGATTACAGATCCCATGTCTAATGTCTAATTTGACACTGCTGACAGTTTCACTGGTGATCTGCTGTTGCTCAGACTGAACAGGTCTGTACTCACAAGCACAGAATAGCAAACAAGATTCTTATTAAAGTGTTGGATTTTACCTATTACTTTTACATCTATCTAACTGTCACACCAATCATATACTGCCTATGTTTTTCCAGACGTGCTCTGAAATGCCCCCAACCCAGCTGTGATTCTTCTCACCTGTCCTGCATTTCCTTAATCACACCCTCTGCTATTTAAACCCCTTGTTTAAAGCTTTTCTATCAAAAGCACATTCTTTTAAGTTCCGTTGTACAAGCTTATGTTTGGTAAGTTTGTTACTCTCTGCATTTGTCTTGGCTCTCTGACAACCTGACAAACATTTTTTTTTCGGACAAGAAATGCCTTTTTTTGCATTTTTCTAACATTTTTGGTGGCTGAAACTTTAGTGCACCTATACTTAATATGTATTTTTTTCACAGAATCTTATTTGGCCTGAATGCATGTATTATATGCTCTAAGCATTGTGCAATGTTCCCTGATGTCCTTGGTTTGCCATAGGGTAGTTCTCCTGTATCTGCCACCACGTCCCCTAATGGCAAGTTGTGAGACTCTAGACTCTGTGACTGTATGTGTTCTGTGGCATATGTGTACGTTTTATGTTTATGTTGTGATTGATTCAGTGTGTGCGTAGATTTAATGGCAAGGCATTGTTTTTTGGTGACGTGTACACTCTGAGGCATTCACACCCACATTGTGTTTGTGTACCTTTGCTCACTGAAATGCATCAGAGAGGAAGCAACAAACCAGACAAAAGTGGTCAGTCAATGACGAATCTCAGCCAGATGTTTTTGCTGGACTTGAATTTGTTTCAGAGACTTTGGCCTGGTTTGCGTTGGCTGCACATATTATTGGAAAGCCTAGGTGGTTCTTTTTTGTGACTGACAAAATGTTAAATGTACAGTTTATAAATTTTACTACAATGTAATAATTATTCTTAACAAATCGAACTGAATTATTTCCAATAATTAAGTGCAACAACTGACCATATGCTTAGGCTACTTTTTTAATTAATTAAAATTAATTATAAAAACAAGGCAAGCTTCTGTTTTGTGGACTGTTTTCTGAGCTTATATTACAGTATATTTGTATATATTGTTAGTATATATTTACTTCAGTGTTACTAAGGTCATGATTTTAATAGTAAAATGCATTACTTTTGAAACTCGTTCTGGCATCTTCTTTATCATTCATTTCTACATTTATTGATATGACACAAAATACATTACTGCTCTTTCTGTCTGGCTGTCTGTCTGGGTGTCCAATTGCTTTATAGTAAGTGTTTGTTAGATTCTCAGTATTATTTAAAAGATAATGTAAGTGGAACGTGCAGGTAGAGGCAAAATGGACATCCATATTTGTTATGTTGCACTGATAAATACGTGTGTGTGTGTGTGTGTGTGTGTGTCAGGGCCCCTGTGCTGAGGCAATGATGCACAATGCAATGGAGAGGGGCAAGTGGGTGTTTTTCCAAAATTGCCACCTGGCTCCCAGCTGGATGCCTAGTTTGGAAAGACTCATCGAGAACATCGATCCTGACAAGGTAACACACATACAGGACTACATTGTACATCTGTTCTAAACTGTTCATACTTAGGATGTAGTCTGGTTTGATTCCCTTTACTTTGCATGTATGGTCAGTCAGCCTGTTCTAATGCATTAATCACACAGTGTGTGCAGTTTAGACCCTTTATTTATCGTTATATCTTCTGTGTCTCTGAGAATTATTACATGCGTTTACTAGGTTTAATGAACAGATTTTGGGATTTGTTTAAGATCTGTCTTTCTCCCTCACAGTACCAGCACAGACTGCCATTATCTAAATAGCAGGATGTTTGCTCAGCTAGAGAGCAAAATTTCTCCCAAATCATTTGTTTATTCCAAATGGTTTCTCCCTGTTCTTTGTTTGTATGTGTCTGATCTTGTGTCTGTGTGTAGGTGTTCCCCTCATTATACGGTGCGTGTCTTCATTTATATACATAATGGTGCGTGTGTTTATCAGGTCCATCGAGATTTCCGTCTGTGGCTCACTAGTTTGCCCAGCAACAAATTCCCAGTGTCTATCCTTCAGAATGGCTCAAAGATGACCATTGAACCTCCACGGGGTATCAAGGCCAACCTGCTGAAGACATACCTGAGCCTGAACGATGACTTCCTCACCTCCTGCTCTAAGGCACACAAACAGACACACACACACACACACACACACACACACACATATGCCAGTTAAACATAGAACAGCTCTGATTCTCTTTGTGATGGCTTTTAGAGTGTGTTTATTAGTTTAATTTATTTTAATAATCTGTTTGAAGTGAGTATTAGTTGTAATGGGTGCCCCCTAGTCCCCATTACCTGTATGTAACTTGGGTGCCCCTGGTGGCTGAAACCTAAGAACCCACATTTGCAACTTTAAGGCTACTGCAACAAGAAGTGCAATCAAATCTTTTCTCACCAGAGGTGGGATATGAACTGGAATCGTTCAGCACCATGGACCATTGCTATTAAATTTAATACAAAAGTCACTAAGACTTGGCTTCCAGATCAGTGTCTAAAGCACCAGGCATGAAGACTGGTGCCTGAAGACATGCCAGTGCCTGAATAGCAAGTCATACTGTAGTGGAAAGCAACGCCCCTGGGATATCCAGAGAGAGATTCTGGGACCTGGGCAGATGACCCATGATCAGAATTGGACTCAGCAGATCAGTAGAAGTCTATTGTATTAGTTTTGGTAGATGAGTTATTTGGACTGACATAATTGTATAAATACAAACTGCATTTGCTTTCATGCAGCTTTGTTCTCTGGCCCAAATTGACTTTAGACAATTTTGATCAGACACATTGGCCTATGTATCCTTCAAAAACAGCGCTTTCAGTTTTGTGCAGAAAGACAATTTTTTGCTAACACATCATTCACCACTCTGCTACCATTTTTGTGTTCTGTCTCACAGATCATACACTTGTATAAACCTGTGTATGTTGAGCTTAATGTATTCAGGCTTGTAAACATGACTATAAAATAAATTCTATAAAAAAAAAATCTGAACATTATTTGTTCTGTCTCCTCTCTTTCAGGCTGCGGAGTTTAAATCACTTTTACTGTCTCTCTGTCTCTTCCACGGGAACGCCATTGAGCGCAGGAAGTTCGGCCCACTGGGCTTCAACATTCCATACGAATTCACAGACGGAGACCTGCGTATCTGCATCAGCCAACTCAAGATGTTCCTTGATGAGTACCAGGACATCCCTTATAAGGCAAGCACACTGACAGAACCATACCCACATACACACTGCCTGACACTTGTATATTCAGACATGTATACCACATGCAAGCTTTTTCTTTACTCAGGTCAGTTTTTTTGTTTCTCATTTTGCCCTTACTTTTTATCTATTAGGATCTCTGGCTTTGATTTATTATTATTTATTATTTGATTTAGCTGAGCACTTAACCGTATGTTTCAGATCATATTTCATATCATATTTTAGTATTTGCACCTCTTTTTAAATGAAGGTTCTCCCAAGCTGATGTAATGTACTTATAGTATAATTATACAGTTTAAAAAAAATCACACACCCGCTTGACCAAGACGTGTTTAGTATTTTCTTAGATTTGCACTGTAAGTAGGCACCTAATGTAGTTTACAGTAGCTTAAAACATCATGAATAGATTAAAACCTTCAAAGTTTTGTTAGACTGTATCTGTAAAAACAGTCTGTGTAATATGTGTAAGAGCTGGCAAGTGTACGTAAATTTGCTTTTTTCTGTAGTGCAGTACTAAAGAAGCATATTATAACAGAGACACTATTGGTCTGGTGTACATCATGTGCCGCAGTGTGACCCCTGAGTAGGTCCTGTAACCTAGAGGCCTTCAGGCAGAAACCTAGGAACACATATAGACAACCTCTGGTTTCTACTGCACCAGAACCTCCTGGTGTATAAAGCATCAGACCCTCGATCTCTCTGACTGCAGACACGCCTGTTTTTTTCCTTTTCTTTTAAAAGGCCATGTGGGCAGTTTTTTTAACTCCTGTAAAGGCTATTTGCATTTGTCCAGTGTTTAGTATTTGGATTTTTCATTCGGCTTTTGGTTTTATGTGCTTTTTATATGCTTTTCTGTGTTTTTTTTTTGTTTTGTAAAATTGCTACTAGAACTGCTTCTTGTATAAAATGTGCTGTCTAAGATTATTATTAGTGGTGGTAGTATTTTATTATCAGTGTTTTTATTACAGCATACCTTCTTAGTCTCTTTCACACCAGCCCAATGGTCTATCCTGTGCCAGACCCTTGTGGTATCTTGCCTGGCAGGCCATTTCACTGTCTTTCACTCTTTTCTGGCCCCTCTCCTGCATAATACCTAGAAGGCCTTGGTATAGGATAGAGGTCAGAAAAAAGTGATAGTGTTCCCAGACAGAGCAGGAAATGTCTGGCACATGAAAGCGCTTACCGCTTGTTAATCTATGAATTGTCTATGTGTTCATAGGTTTCTGTCTGGGTCTGGCAACCAGGATACTGTAACACATAAACTGGTCATTTAGGGTTGTTGGGGTTATTGTTTTTTGTATTGCTTTTTTTTCTAAAACATTTAATACAAAATATTAATACAAAGCCACACACTGTAAATGGGTTGGAAGTCTTTTATACTCGGTGTGATTTTAAACATAGAGAATATTTCCGTTTACTTTTTCTATAGGCTGTGAGCACAAACAGAATGCATATATTCTGTATATTTACATTTACATTTCTAGTATTTAGCAGACGCGCTTATGCCGAACGACTTACAAGTCATACAGTCTTACAATCCAAACAATCGTGGGTTAAAGGCCAATATTTTAGAGCGCAAAATAGAAAACGATAGGACCATGTACTCACATGACCACACACAACTGCCTTACTGCAATTGTAGGTGCTGAAGTACACAGCTGGTGAAATCAACTACGGCGGGCGTGTGACTGACGACTGGGATCGTCGCTGCATCATGAATGTTTTGGAGGACTTCTACTGTGCTTCTGTGCTGAACCCAGAGCACGTCTATTCACAGGGCGGGGAGTACTGCCAGATCAGCACAGAACAGAACATAAAGGTGTTGATTCCAGACAAGCTACACTTTTCTTTAGATTTTTTTCATTTAATAAGCACAGCTTACTTAAGACCTAGCTTTGTTTCCTTGTCGTAATACAATCATAAGATGCTATTCACAGAGCAACACTCAGTTTCTTTTTTCTGTTTTGTGTAGTCGCACCTGTCAGATGTGCAGTATGTTGTGCAGTGTAGCCTTTTTCAATTTTTTATATGTCTGTGTCATGTAAGTGTGTATAGTGCAGCATTAGTTCACACAAGTGAGTTTGTCAGCAAAGCAAATTGAGCATCGCGTTTTACCCCTTTTACCTACTAACAATCTTTCACAGTAGTATTCTTGAAATTAACCAGAGAAAATATGGACAGAATAAGCACCAAGGTTGAAAAAAAATTCCTGCTTACCATCCATCCTGCTATGCAAACCAGGAATTATTTGCCTGTGACCATTATAAACCATGATCATGTGATCAAACCGCTGTAACACAATACAGGATTCAAAATACATGACCAGTGTATTACCCCATACTAGAATGGCTAAATTTGTGTTCGAATGTACAGTGATGCTTGAAAGTTTGCGAACCCGTTGGAAGGTTCCATGTTTATACATGAATATGACTTCATGAAATATGATCCTAGAAGGATTTCTAGGATTAGCACTTGATTTGAAGAAACCCAGAGTAACTACTACTACGGAAACTACGTGTATCTAAGAACACGATGTTGAAGACTGATGGGAAACATTTAGTTACATTTATTTACTGAAAGCAAAGGTTCACACACTCGTCCCACAAATGTGTCATGTGTCGTTTTCATATGTATAATTGGTTTCTGTTTATACAGTGTCATCACTTGTGTAAAAATCCAATGATGTTTTAAATGGTGCTTATGCGTAAATACAGGAAATTTAAAAAGAGTTCACAAACTGTACTGCGCTGTCACACCACGAATCAGTGGTTGTATTATGCTCTGGTGTTTACGCAGGGCTACCTGTCCTACATCCGTGGCCTGCCCATTAACGACACACCAGAGATCTTTGGCCTGCATGACAATGCCAACATCAGCTTTGCCCAGAATGAGACATTTGCACTACTGGGGGATTTGCTCCAGCTGCAGCCCCGAGCTGCCTCGAGCTTGGGCAAAACCAGAGAGGAGGTGACGACTTAGCCATAGCATTTTGGTTAAAATGATGTGTAACTATATAGAACCCTACACCTGAAATGCTGTTTTGGTTTACTTATTAAGTCTGTTTGTCTATTACTCAATTAATTTAAAATCTCAGAATATTGGAGTAGAGAGAGTGTATATGGTAAGCAAGATACAAGTGCTGACTCAACTGCATGCAGATAGTGGAGGAGATTGTGACAGAGATTATGGAGAAGATACCCAACGCCATCAGCATTGAGGAAGTTGTTACCAAGTACCCGGTGATGTATGAGGAGTCTATGAACACTGTTCTGATTCAAGAAGTTATCAGGTGCAACTACTTATATTTACACACATATACAATAATTACTTAAAATATTAGAACTGATTTATGCGCTTTGCTCAGAAAAATGATGGGATATGTCAAACTAAATATGAGGATGATCCCACCAGAACTGCTGGACAATCTGATCCTGTCCATGCCCCATCACTGTTAGTGTGTTTTGGCACTCTTGGGTGATCATACACCCTACTGAACAGTCAATGTTGGACACTCTCGTCCAGTTTAACATACTTCTGTTCACCATGAATTATATTTCATTTGTTTTCATTGTTCAATGAAATCAAATCAAATGCTTTTTTATCGCTTCATATTAATTTGTAAATATCCCCTAATTTTTTGGAGCAGTTTATTTAAGCAATAGAGCATGAGAGGGAGTCTGTTATCGAGAATAACATCACGGCTGTGATTTCCCGTAGATATATCACAGCCGTGATGTTATTCGCGATAACACACGACCTCGAGTGTTCTATTGCTTTTATACAACAGGTTTTTTTTTTTTCAAATTAACTGAAGAAAATAAATCAAACAACTTCAAGAAATTCATAATAAATATACTTTAATGAGGACAGAGCCTTCCGCCAAAAAGTAGTTCCACAACAACAGTTCCATGGCCTGTCTCAAGGGCTACAATAC
>JAVSBV010074129.1:0-10177 GCA_033117975.1 Parotocinclus spilosoma
ATGAGATACTAAAGCTTCTTCTGCGGAACTCACTGTATCGTCTGGTCTATTGATGTGAAAGTCAGTGAGTTTACCTGAGGAGCTTTCGCCTTTGGCCGCTGTCATGTGTTTGGCTAAAGCTAGATGGACTTATAAATCTTGGACTTCTATTTTAATAGTCGACATAATCGTGACTAGTCCACTAATCGTGGCAGCCCTAGTTACAATTACGAAGTTTAATTTTGTTACTGACTAAATATTTATTTTCCACCAGAATTTAGAAAACAATGTGATTTCCTGGATTTGTTTATCAGTTTGTCTCTCATAGTTGAAGTTTACTTATGATAAATCCTATTCCTCCTCCACCAGCACATCACAATTCCATTGACTCCCACCTTTGGATATTAGTGGTTTTAAAAAACGTGATTTATTTTTTATATGTTTGAGCATTTCTGAAATTTCTTAGCTGAATGAATGGATTTTTTTAATGGATGTCCTTTGTTTCCCCAGAGATTTACCCATGTAGTCATAGAAGTGTCATTGGACAAACCTGCTGAAGATTCCTCACATGTGCAGTGTGCCTTTCTACCTGTTTACACTATTTATTACCTTTTGTTTGTAATCAAGTAACATTCAAACATTGTGTTTAAACATTTTACATAATTTCTGATATGTATTCTGCTGTATAAATTCAATAAAAAAACTGAAAAGAAATTTCATCATCATGTTAAGCTAGTAAGTAAATATGTACATTCTTAAAAAGTTCAATGGGTTTCAATAAAGTTCCCATGGAGCTAAATCCTCACCATTTTTGTGAAATTACTTGAAATCTAGTCAATATTGTCTGCTCAGAAGCTGAACTGAACTGTGTCCCAATTGCTCAACTATGTGTCTTCACCTTTAGACAATAATTTATTTCTTTTTATTATTATTTTGGCCTTTACTAAAATGTTGCTTTTTTCACATTTTAGGTTGTGGTCCTGAGCTAGAATGTATAGTTTTTTACAAAAATTAGGGGAGATTTCAAAATGAAATATGTCAGTTCAGTTGAATTAAATATTATTTGAAAAGGCACACCTCTGTTTATGTACCAGTAAGGTTCCACAGCGACCAGTGCATATCAGAGTCAAAACCAAAGCATGAGGAGAAAGCTATAAAGAGTTTATAGCAACCAGGACACAACTCTATTTCGGTCGGTTCCTTCCAGCTTTGCTTAAATTGATTCATTTCCCCAGATAGCAAGCAAATCGCCAACTCTATCGCTGTTTTACTGCTCTGAGCACAAAGGCGCGTGAAATCTGATCTAACCTTTCACGATCAAGTTGCATGTCCACAGATCGGATACGTATCCAATCTAGGACCACATATAAAAGTCTTTTGCAAAATGATTTGAAAAGATCGGATTTGACATGTTCACACAGCCTTGAAAAAAATCTGATCTGAGCCGCATTAAGGTACAAAATCGGAATTGAGTAAACATGGTAATGCAAAAGTAGCCTGAGTTCTTTTGGTACCCTTTTTGCTATTACTAAACAGTCTAATGTAATCTACACTCACCCGCCCTCCTGTGATAACCAAATCAGCTGAAAAGACTCACTGGAACAAGGCTGCAGGCCCTGATGGGGTCCTCCCCAGGGTGCTTAAAGCCTGTGCCACCCAACTGCATCACGTCTTCAGTATGAGCCTACAGCGTGTCCCTGTGTTGTGGAAGACATTCTGCACCGTTTCTATTCTGAAGACGCCGTGACCCAGTGAGGTTAAGGACTACAAACCAGTAGCATTGATGTCCTACATCATGAAGCTGGAAGCTTGGGAGTTGAGGACACTACCATCTACCTACTGAACCGAGTCTACAATCACCTGGACAAGCCAGCCAGTACTGAGAGAGAATCATGTTTTCGACTTCTCCAGTGCATTCAACACCATCCGGCCTGCTCTTCTGGGTGACAAGCTGACAGCGATGCAGGTAGACACTCCCCTCATGTCCTGGACTACAGACTACCTCACCAGCAGACCTCAGTACACGTGTGTGCAGCACGGCGTGTCGGACAGAGTGATCAGCAACACCAGGGCACCACAGGGAACTGTCCTCTCTCCCTTTCTCTTCACCACGGACTGAGACCTGTCACCTTCAGAAATGTTCTGATGATTCAGCGATAGTTGGATACATCAGTCACGGTGTTATGGTGCAGAACAGAGCTACAGTGAATTACTTCGTCACATTTTGCAAGTGGAACCATCTGCAGCTCAACTTGACAAAGACAAAGGAGCTGGTGGTGGACCTGAGACATAACGAGGCACTGGTGACCCCTGTGTCCATCAGTGGGGTCGGTGTGGACACTTGAGTATTATAAGTATCTGGGGGTGTACATAGACAATAAACTGGACTGGGTTAAAAACACTGAAACTCTCTACAGGAAGGGCCAAAGCCGTCTCTAATTTTTGAGACGACCAAGGTCCTTCAACATCTGTGATGTTTTAATTTTAATATATATATAACGTATACACTACCACTTTACTATATTTTTATTTAACATTACTTTTGACTTAATTACTTTACCTTTTCTATTGTATTTGTATTATTTTGTATTTTACATGAAGTATGGAGCATCTGTAGCAACTGCCGTTTCCCCCGGGGATTAATAAAGTATTCTGATTCTGAATGTCTGGTCACTCTCTCCAAAAGCCATGTTGGTAGAGTAATGCAGGGATGGATGAAGTTTCTTCCATCTGCACACAGGATTTCTTGTTCAGCTCTCTTACCAAGGTGTTTTCTTTAGCTTTCTCCAGATCTGTGCCTCCACACAATCCCTTCTCTGAGCTCTACAAGCAGTTCTTCCCTCCTCGTGGCTTGGTTTTTGCTCTGAAACACATTGTTAGCTGTGAGATTTTATATAGACAGCTATTTTTCTTTCCAAATTAGGTCCAGTCACTTGCATTTCAAGATGTAGAAAACAAGTTCAGGAGAAGTGGGAGGGCCCCAGAGCTACATTTCAAGCATCATGGCAAATTACATGAATACTTGTCCTTATGCTTATAAAATATAATTTTTTCTTTTGAATAAATTTGGAAAAATTCAAAAAGTTTCCACTTTATTATTGTTATTATTATTATTGTTGTTGTTGTTTTTATTATTGGGTACTGAGTATAGGACGATGAGAGAAATGCTTCTTTAATTTTGCATCAAGTCCATCACATGAGAAAAAAGTGGAAGGGTCTAAAGACCTTACAAATGCATTGTAACATTTACATTTACAGCACAGACGCCCTTATCCAGAGCGACTTACAACTTATACAGTCTTACAATCCAAGCAGTAGTGGGTTAAGGGCCTTGCTCAAGGGCCAAACTGTGGTAGCTTGGCAGAGGTGGGATTTGAACCCTTGACCTTCTGGTCCAGAGGCCAGTTCCCTAAACGCTAGGCTAACACAGTCCCAAGGTAAGGTGCATTACGTGTTTAATTTACAACAATGGTACATTAAAAACTGAATTATATAATGTGTAGTTTAAATTTGGTTTTAACTGTAAGCTGGTGGACTTCTGAGGTTTTGAATGAATGATCCGATCAGTCTCTGTATCTGTGTAATGCTTGACCGGGCTGGAAGGCACTAGCAGATCGCTCCTGCATCACCTGTGCCGCTAATATTTTATTTAGAATTCAGATGAGTTTGGGCAAAGATCGGTATCTATTTGAAAGCCAATAAACATTAATACACTAATGTTGACTAAATGAGTAGTGAATATGTCTATAGTTAGATGGGTGATATTAATCAGACTAAATATTCTTCAGCATACAAAATATTACATTCCTCAGCACATTATTAAAATGCGTAACTAAAGGTTTAACAACTACGAAATAAAATAAAAAAACAAACAGTAAAGGAATGTGGGCAATTGGCAATGGAATCTGGTAATCGTACATTTAATGAATATGACAATCTTGATCTACCTAAAACTAGCTAAAAAGATGTATGAAGATCAAAATATGATTCATCGGTTTGGTCAACGCTGTTTTATTAACAGGGGCTTAACACGTCTTCATATTTTGCTACTTAATAAAGAGAAGATGGAATAATGTCCTGAAGCATATACAGAATAGGAGCTACACTCACCTACTGTACATATTGTGTGTACAGTTACAGTCATTTTGCTACAAATCACAGTATGTATTAAAAAAAAAAAGATTTGCTTACTTGACAGTGGTGATGATTAAACTCCAACAACAGCAGAGCACACCAGACGATTTTAAATATTGTAACGTGTGAACTGCATTACAAGGCTCTTATGCTTAAAGTGCATAATAAAGATGCTTTGATTTTAAACACAGGGCCTTAAAGACATTTTGCGCAATACGAGAATACTAGTATACAAAGACAGACATCGGTCGTAGGCTTACATCAATGTAACAGTGTGATATTACAGCCAATTGTGCACTAGACTAAATCTCCTCTTTCATAATTCAAGTAAAAGCAACAACATACTAGCTCACAGCATATTTCACTTTGTCAGTTTAAATAAATGGACAGCAGGTAAATAAAACAAAACCAGATGCAATTCTAAATCTCTGGTTCTGCTGTAATTTGTATCAGAAGCATTTAAAATGGTAGAGATGGCCAACTCCATGTCGTGAAGAGGTCCTAGTATTGTTCCTTCAGAATGCAATTGAAGGCAAACAACATTTTTGCCCTTAAGCAAGCCAGCACAGTTAAGTATGTGAAATGTCTTAGACATCCTCATTCACTGCTGAACAGATGAAGCATAATCTGGGCGCCGGGTCTGGATGATTTTGTGGTGTGCACGCCTTCCTCCCTCTGTCTCTTCCTCACCACCAGAGCTGTCATCCTCACACACATGAACTATCACACTAGGAGTTGTGTTGGTCCCAGTGTGTAACTCATACTGCTCACCTAAAATGTGAATTAAAAGATAAACATTTATACTAGGCAAATAAATATACATATAACAATAAACCAAAACTGTAACAAGAATGTGGCATTGTGAACAGCTCACTCCGGTTCTATTAGTAATGATATACAGTCAAATCATGTTATCCAAACATAACCCAATTCCTGGTGAAGCCATTTATTATTGAGCAATTGCGTTTGCCCTTTTTAAATCATAATGACAACAGAAACTACACTAATCACCCTGCTCATACCCTGAAAGTTTTGACATTATAACATACACAAAATTGACACATGCAGGTTTAAATGTCTACTAAAAGTAACTGTTCTCACCTGTTATCTACTTGCTTGTAAATAGAGTGTGTGTGTGTGTGTGTGTGTAAAAAGTCTGTGAGATTATGGGATCCTGACAGACCCCTGCATGTTTCATCCAGTGTTACCACTGACCTTGTTGGATTACGAGCCATGGGGGAAAAGGATATAAAAAGATGTCCAATGAATTAAGAATGTGTTCAATTAGCAGTGTTCAAACTCCAAGAAGTGGAAAATGAGGGATTCTGTTGAAACCGAGAAAAGGTCAGGTAGACCAACAAATATTTCAGAATCAACTGCCAGGAAAATTGTTCAGAATGCAAAGAAAAGCCACAAATAATGTCAGTTGACATACAGGACTCTCTGAACAATAAAGAGGCTCGTGAAGAAAAATGGGTTGCATGGTGGAGTTGCCAAAAGAAAGTCATTACTACACCAATGCCACATAGCAGCCTGCTTACAATATGCCAGACAGCACAGAGACAAACCTTAACATTTCTGGAACCAAATTTTTTGGCGTGATGAAACCAAAATTGAACTTTTTGGCCCCAACCATAAACACTACATTTGGAGAGGAGTCAACAAGGCCTATGATAAAAAGTACACCATACCTATTGTGAAACACAGAGGTGGGTCGGTGATGTTTTGGAAAGGTGTAAGCTGCACAGGGAACTTGGTCAAACTGGAATGCAGCATTTTATCTGAAAATACTGGAGGCACTCATCAATCCAGAAGCTGTACATGGGACGCACTTACATGTTCCAACATGACAACGATCCAAAACACGAGGCTAAGTCGACCTGTCATTGGCTACAGCAGAAAAAAAGTGAAGGTTCTGGAGTGGCCATCTCAGTCTCCTGACCTAAATATCACTGAGCCACTTCGGTGAGATCTCAAATTTGCAGTTCATGCAAGAAGGCCCAAGAATATAAAGGAACTGGAGGCGTTTTGCCAAGAAGAATGTGCAGCTTTACCATCTGAGAAAATTAAGAGCCTCATCCACAACTACCACCATATACTTCAAGCTGTCACTGATGTTAAAGGAGGCAATACACGGTATTAAGAACAAGTGTACGTAAGCTGTTAATCAGGGTGATTTGGGTAGGTTCTGTTGTCGTTATGATTTCAAAAGGGGAAACACAATTGTTCAACAAGAAATGGCTTCATCCAACCACTAAAGATTGCATAACAAAACAGTTTTTGTATTATCATATATATTCTCTGAAAAACAACCAAAAAACGACCAATTCCGCCAGGGTATGTAAACTTATTAGCACACCTGTATGTATGACACAAATCCTACATCTTCTTATGTAAAAATGATTCATGCTTTGTCGTCTTCAAACCTCTTCACCCCACTCAAATGAAAGCATAATATATTACACTGCATACAAAAATTAGGGGATAATGAATTTGTAGTGATTAAAAAATAATCGTTATTATTAAGCAATATAAATAAAGTGCCCAGATAGAAATGTGGGATTGCTGCATAACTTGACATGCAGTTATGTCTCAAGCAGATATGTAAATTATTACAGCTGTGGTCTGATTAAACACCTACTGACCCTTTCCCCTACTGATGAAAAAGGCTTTCACGGTCGGAAGGCAGGCCCAGAAGGGGGCATGTCTAGTAGTCAACAATCTCTAACCAAGAGGTCCAAAACCTGAGGGTAGCCTCTGAAAACCTTTAATAGCAGTGGGGGAAGCACTTTATGGTCTCTTGTGGTAAGACGCAGTGTCTAATCATACCTGTAATCATTTACATATCTTCTGCAGTGAACTTGTGACGAGTGGTGCATGTTGAATGAATATCCTAAAACATCATTAGATTTTCACACAAGTCATAAAAATCCATAATATGAACACAATTAAACAATTGTGACAAAAATATTATACTTTATCATTTATTTAAGAAAATGATCCTCTGTTGATTGGGTGAGTGGTAAAAGTATGTGAACCTCTAGGATTAGCAGATAATTTGAAGGTGAAGGTATAAGTAAATAAAGACGTTTGGTAAAGATTAGACAGACAAGCCTGAAGGTGTTTGAAAAGATTTGGAAATAATTGAGGCCAACATAGAATATTCTAATTGAAATGTGAAACATTGTGTCTTGAGAATGGAAATCCCTTCATTCCAGCGTAAACAACTCATTTCGTCTGTTAACTGCGGTGGTGCTAGTGTCATGGAAGGTAGATGTCAGCATAAATTATACCAGCAAAATTCAATAGGAAAGACACAAGTTGGTGCCAAAGAATGTCTAAAGAACAATACAGTTCTTGAAGTAAATAATGTTTCAGAATATCAATAGAACATATATAATATGTAACAATAGAATATCAATAGAATAGTGGGGTATGCAGTAATAGCATTACTGATAGTGCCATGCTTTTTTGTTACCTGGGCCAAGTTTCGAGACAGCACACAGCAGGTCATAATTAATGATGGGTGTAGCATCCTGAGACTGCTCCCAGCCCACTGGAGGAGAAGCAGGAGGAGAGATGAGGAACTGCTTCTCTGGCTTTGGGGGTTCTAGTCGAGAACTACCTATCTGCACTGTCTGAGAGAAAAAATAAATCAACAAAGTGAAGAGTAAAAAAAAATATTATATAAAATATTATTAAAAATAATATGGAATTTATAACACTGATTCAGTAATAATCAGGGATCTAATGTTAAGTAATCCTAGCTTAAGTTTAAGATTATTATTTACACAAGAGCTACCTGTGTCAGGAAATCACAGGAAATCACATTGTAGGATTTTAAAAATAATTTATTTGTAAATTATGGTGAAAAATAAATATTTAGTCACTAACAAAAGATAAAGTTAGTACTTTGTAACATAAGCTTTGTTGGCAATGACAGGTGAAACGTTTCCTGTAAGTCTTTACCAGGTTTGCTGCTATTTTGGACCATTCCTCCATACAGATCTCCTCTAGAGCAGTGATGTATTGGGGCTGTCGCTGGGCAACACAGACTTTCGACTTCCTCCACAAATTTTCTATGGTTTTGAGATCTGGAGCCTGGCTTGGTCACTCCAGTATCTAAAAATTCTTTTTATGGAGTCACTCCTTCGTTGCCTGAGCGATTTGTTTGGGATCATTATCATGCTGGAAGAACCAGCCATGTTCCATCTTCAATGTTCTCACTGATGGAAGAAGGTTTTGGCTTAAATTCTCACGATACACAGCCCTGTTCATTCTTCCCTTAATACGGATCAGTCGTCCTGTCCCCTTTGCAGAAAAACAGCCCCAAAGCATGATGTTTCCACCCCCATGCTTCACAGTAGGTATGGTGTTCCTGGGATGCAACTCAGCATTCTTCTTCCTCCAAACACGACGAGTTAAATTTTTACCAAAAAGTTCTATTTTGGTTTCATCTGACCACACATTGTTACATGTTTTTTATTCTTCCTTATAGGCCTGTCCATTACTGTTTGACAATAGACTGTCACATGATACAATGCTGCGGTTAATAAAAATAAAACAATTGCATTTAAGCTGCAGCAACTGCAAGTGAGAAAGTGAAGAGGAATGAAAAGAAGATGAATAACAAACTAGGCTAGTTAAATTCAAATAATAATATAAAATTATAACATTAATTTAGTTGTTTTCTATGACTTGTTAACCACATTTATTTATCACTACTGACTTATATTAATGTGGGAGTAAACACTGGACATATACTTTGTGACCTGGATTCGACAAGGTGCTGAAATATTCCTGGGACATTATGGTCCTTATTGACATGATTGTGCCATACAGTTGCTGCAAATTTGTCGGCTGCCATGATGTGAATTGTTTTACAAGAAGATTATTAAATTGTTGTATTAAAAACTAATAAATGCATTATTAAGTACTCATAATGGCTGCGTAGTGCTATTTTAATAGAAATCTTTCTTTAGAATCAGATTTGAGCCAGCAAAATAAAAAATATATTGAAAAAATTTGGATCATTTGATAGCACTACTATATATGTTTATGAAAATACCAACCTGAGCAAAATAAAGTCGCATTTCTTTGCCACTGAAATCACTCTTGTGGAGCTTTACCCTGGCCTGCTCCGCTGCAACAGCACTGGTGAAATTAATTCGGACACGGTGAAAGCTTTTGAAGAACTGGAAATATACTCCTTCATCAAACTGATAAAAAAGTGTCTCGAACAGGTCCTGATGAAAAAAGAAAAAAAAAAAAAAAAGACATCAAAGTGACAAGAGGTGAATAGACCTTTTAGAATAACACCTATGCACAACCCCAAATCAGCAAAAGTGCAAAATTCATTCAAATGCATAACATACACACACATACACACACGCGCACGCACGCACCCCAAAATGTATCTACATTTACGTTGACTTTTCTTTAATTGCACACAGTATGGACCTGAGCTATGTCATGTTTTGTCTGGTGAATTGAATTTCATTTGTTAATAAACATTCTTGCATTTCAGTCCTGCAGCATATTAGCATGGTAAAGAATTTTCCACTTTGTAACGTTGCAAATCCTTTTCACCACACTTAAAATACATTTTGGCTGAAAGGACAACTTAGCAAGTTAGTGTTCCAGGTGGGACAGTGGTAGCCTAGCGGTTTAGGTACTGGACTATGGACCAGAAGGTTCAGGGTTCAAATCCCACCTCTGCCAAGCTACCACAGTTGAATCCCTGAGCAAGGCCCTTAACTCACAATTGCTTCTATTGTAAGACTGTATGAACTGTAAGTCGCTCTGCATAAGAACGTCTGCTAAATAATGTAAATGTTATTTTGCCCCATCCTTCCTGCAAAGACAACTTAAAATCGACGACAGAACAAGGTCATTGTCACCTTTTTGCTTCAGAAATCTCCACGCATTCTTTACTGGAGTCAGGCCAGTCCATTACCTGTACCCTCTTCTTCTGCAATCATGCCTATTACAGTGCATCCGGAAAGTATTCACAGTGCTTCACTTTTTCCACATTTTGTTACGTTACAGCCGTATTCCAAATTGT